>RJVU01043279.1:207028-226390 GCA_003731715.1 Anabarilius grahami | reverse complement strand
AGCCCACTAGCTCTTTCAAGCTGCTGGGGATGTAAATGCTTTTTTCCTTGAATTATTCACATCCCTAAATGAGCTAACAACCTCAGCAGAGAGTGCAGTGTTAAGAGCAGAGAATACTGGTGTTAGGTTTAAATTCAGATGTCTATTCTTAGAGAGCTCTGGGACCACGATACACATTTAGTTTCGTTTCATTTTGCAGGCAGCTTCAAACTGACAAAGCCATGTCAGCGCCGTCTACAGTTGTCGTTGTGATGCTAGTGCGCGACTTTTGCTTTGTTGCCAAATTGGAATCGTGTGCTTCCATTTAGATAATCATGTAAAAATATCTTTCTGTGAGTAAAGCACACATAGAGGGAGATCTGTCAAAATATGACACATTTTCTTACTGACTTTAAAATGGTGGTTGCAATTAACTTGCTAGTAACATAAAATTGCTATAGGTGATGGGGCTCTGAATCTAAACAGCCCAGTTTTGTAGGATTTTGTAACAAAAGGACTTTAAGATTAGAATCATTTTTTAGATCTTTTATGATTTTTTCTTTTTAATTTACAGTAATGTGACCCGCCCTGTCTAACATAAAACAGTTTTAGGCCACTGATATGAGAGTCTTCATTACATGTTATACTATATAACTTTAAAGTACCCTTATTATGCTTTTTATATTACCTTTCATGCAGTGTGTACTATAGGTGTTTGTGAATGTAAAAGGTCTGCAAAGTTTTAAAGATCAAAGTCCACGGCAAATAAAGTTATTATCTCCTAAAAGAATTGATTCTGAACTGCTGAAATGAGTTGCCAGCAATTCCAGTCTCACTTCCAGTTACATACCTACATAACAAACAAATTTGCATAATGCTAGCTTATGGTCTTCATTGGCTGCTTGTGAACAATGTCTACTTTGACCCTCAAACTCTGTAGTTGTAGCTGAGGCCTGGAAGAGTTTGGTTCATGTTGTCGACATGTCGAGAAGACGCTGTTTTCAGCTCTGCGAATCCACTTTGCATGCACTTCAAAATTATGAGGACCGTCACCATCATTACTGTTGGTGTCAAGGTGTATACTATCGCTGAGGAAGTCCACCGACGTTAATCTACTAACTCCCCTGACTGCTTTGTCGGACAAAATGGCATATTCAGCATAATGACTGGTTAGATCGCCTGTCAATCAAACTCCCAGTGAAGGACAATTAGGTGATATGCAATCTACAGTATATTATGAGAAAATTAAAGTGTTTTTTGACCTTGAATGAATGTAAACCCGTTGTAGGAGACAAAAACCTTTAATATAGCATAATAGTGGCACTTTGAACAGTTTTTAAAAAAAACTGAGTAAAAAATAATTGACCATTAATATATGCATTTAGATAAATATTTAAATTGAGTATTTTTATTTATCTATTAAAGCAAAAATATATAAAATATAATTTAAATAAACAAAATATATATTTCAAAACTAAAATAAAGCAGAATTTGTTGCTAAATCTGGTCTGCATTTTGAAAACAATATTTTAGATTTCAAGATAGATAGGTCAAAACATGACACTTTTTCTTTCTTGACCGTTGCACAATTTGCTAGCAACATGAAAATGCTAGGTGATGGGGCTCTAAAAATAAATACAAAACATTATAAGAAACAGCCCAGTTTTGTAGCATTTTGCAGTAAAAAATACCTAAAAATATTCTCAATTTAAAAGAATAGATTTATTTTTTACAAGATTTATTAGATGTAGATTTTTTAATTTACTAGATTTTTTTCATTACTTCATTATGTTATCCTATGTGATTTTAAATTTTTTTAAATAGTAGTATTTTTATGTATGAAAGAAGAGAAAAAAATAATTGCGTAAATATTTAAATTGATTACATATTTATAGATATTAAAGCAAAAATATATATAAAATATAACGGTAACACTTAAAGGGTTAGTTCACAGAAAAATGAAAATTCTGTCATTAAGTACTCACCCTCATGTCGTTCCACACCCGTTCATCTTCGGAACACAAATAAAGATATATTTGATGAAATCTGAGAGATGTCTGTCCCTCCATAGACAGCTACGCAATTAAAACTTTGGTGCTTCAAAAAGTTCATAAAGAGATCAGAAAACTAATCCATATGAAATGAATTGAACAGTTTAGTCCAAATTTTCTGAAGAGACTCGATTGCTTTTTATGATGAACAAATTTAATTTAGGCTTTAACTCGCATTTAAACATTGATCAGAGAACATAAACAAAAGCTCAACCAAACCTGCTACACGCGCGAGAACAAACCTCTTCCGGAAGCTCAAACATGCTGTGTAACACACAAAAACTAACAAAAACTAACATCATCGGTTACCTTATTAATATTTCAAAAGTGACTATTTTTAATGTGCATGCACGGCTGAGAGTGCATCTTGTCTGAAGCAAGACCCTATTGGTTTTTATTACTAAACCGGAAGATTGGGCTGTTGTTTGTAACGCCATTCATATTACATTTCTACGCAGGAATAGACCAGAAACCAGATGTGCTCAGCTGATAGGTATAATATTGGTGTAATTGATCTGCATTTACTGACATGTTGATGATAATTCATTAGAGCTCAGTTTTGATTGCACTGTGTTTTTAATATCCCCAATCAGTAGAAAACTGGTACTAATACAAGTCTATGTTATGACAACATCAAGTGTGCATTAATAGCATTGTGATATTGTATTGGTAGAGTAGATGTGGAGGAAAGATTCTGTAATAACATGAACCCAATGTCACAACAAGAAAAACATGTTGTTGATGAGGAGGAGGTGCCAGCAGTGTTTGCAACTCCAGGCATGGGAATCTCATCTGCTAATTACCAATGAATGTTAACAGCCATCCCCTTCCCAGCACCGAGGGCCCTGGGCTTAAGGAGAAACCCAGACTGCACTCATTCGGCTGGGCTCGGTACCTCCGCTGGCACTCGTCTGGTCCCACACAGATGGAGGGGAGTGCCCTCCGGTAACTGGAGACAGCATATGAGACATGGATGACCAGGTCTCTCACAAGAAGGCAGCAGTGGGCATTTGGGTACTGCAATACAACACATAATTAGTGAGGAGCATCTGTTCTAGAAGGTTCCTCCAAACTCAGAGGGCTCGGAAAGCTTGAATAAGCCTCTGGCCTTCGGTGGGTGCCGTACCCTTTATTGCTTTGGATGATGAATGGCGCCATGTTGCCTGTTGAGGGACTTAACGGTGATTATGGTAACGAATACAGATCAAGCACGTTCTGCGGTATGTTGCGACACTTGCATTATGCCGAGTGGAAGCGGGGCACGAGTCGAAAGGGATTTGAGTCGGTGTCAGTGTGTTGTGCATCTCAGCAGACCTAATAAAAGTATTTTAGATATAAACGATTTATGATAGATTGTTGTTGTTGTTTTTTAACTCAACGGTAAAAATAATTATCCACTGTAATTTACAGATTTGCAATTCACAGACATTCACAGGTAAAGTACTCTTGTAAATGAATGTACATATCTATAAAATTTGGTCACACTTAGATTAGATACCAATTCTCACGAACTAAACTCCACCAACCCGTATAAGGGTTTGAAAACCACATTATAATGTTTACACACAAATTGTAAAGGCTTCCTTATATGGTATCACCCCATATGTGGTATCATTTGAAAGCTTAGAATCTAAACTTTACATAGAATACCTTTTGAACTAAAGATTCACTTTTGGTTTTATGATACAAAAAGCAGTAATATTAAGCTTACAAATGCATTGGTCCCATTTACGAATTTTCGCAAATCGATTGCGAAGAAAATTTTCTACGCAAATGTATTTTTTATATTTTTCACAAAACAATCAAGTCATATATCACAAGAAAGCTCTCATTCTAAGGAATTTGCCAAAGGTAATGGGCGATTTCAAAACACTGCTTCATGAAGCTTTGAAGCTTAACAAATCTTTTGTTTCAAATCAGTGATTCAGAGCATGTATCGAACTGCCAAAGTCACGTGAACTATTGAAGTTTCAAAACACTTACGATGTAACAAAGCCTCGCTTATTGAAATAATGTGATTTTGGCGCTCTGAACCACTGATTCAAAACAAAAGATTCGTAAAGCTTCGAGGCTTCATGAAGCAGTGTTTTGAAATCGCCCATTACTAGATATTGTTGAATAAAGTCACTATTTTTTATTTTTGGCACACAAAAAGTATTCTTGTCACTTTATAATATTAAAGCCACTGTACCACTGTAGTCACATGTTTTTAGTAGCTTTCTGGGCATTGAAAAGGGGAGTGTTATTGCTGGCAATATAGGCCTCACTGAACCATCGGATTTTATCAAAAATATCTTAATTTGTGTTCGGAAGATGAACTAAGGTCTTACGGGTGTGGAACGACATGAGGGTGAGTAATTAATAACAGAATTTTCATTTTTGGGTGAACTAACCCTTTAACTATGACTTTTGCTTCAATAAACTCCTAATTACTGCTTATTAATAGTTAGTAAGGTATTGTTAAGTTTTGGTATTGGGTAGGATTAATGGATGTAGAATATGGTCATGCAGAATAAGGCATTAATATGTGCTTTATAAATACTAATAAACAGCCAATATCCTAGTAATATGCATGCTAATAAGCAACTAGTTAATAGTAAGAATTGGACCCTAAACTAAAGTGTTACAAAATTTTATGTTTAAAAATTATACCACATTAAAATTCACATTTAGATATACAAATTGATTTTTTTTTTTTATATTTTCAAGCAAAAAAATATAGTGCATATTTATATACATAAAATATATTAAAAAAATTAAAGCAGTTTTTGTTGCTAAATCTGACAAAATGGATATATATAAAATGGATATATATATAAAACTCCTATCCAACCACAAATCTCTGTTAAGGGCTTTAATCCTTCAAACTTTTCAGACAAGGCATTTTTCAAGTCAACGAAAAATTACAGTTTCCGTTTATATGAATTTACTTGAATACATTTGTATTCTCCTCCCTTATATTCAATTGCAAATTGCAGTTCTGCATCATGTTTTAAATTTTAATTGTAAATCTAGAAACTGATCTGGAATCTAAAAAGGCATTTTCAATTAAATTCTGAATGCCACACAATCCTGCACTCCTTTTGTATTCCACAAAAGAAAATATTTTCTCAGCAGGTCGTATTGGTATTTTGTGATGACGAAGCAGAAGCTCAAAGACACATCAAACATCAGACGCAAGATACATGTGTGTGTGTGTGTGTGTGTGTGTCATTAATGATAATGCAAACTTTACATGTTTGACAGTCATCAAAAGAGTACTCTCATCCCAGCGTTTCGTCCTTCCTCGCATCAACATCCTCTCTTGAGGGAGCCTTATAATGAGAGGGTTGTCGAATGTGAGCACTCACCTTTCCTGCCAACTCATCAGCCTTGCTATCAATGTTCTGACCCACTTTATGGAAACTTGCCCATTAGGCAAAATTGGCTCTCTCCCCAAGAAGCTATTTACCACAGCAGAAGAAATAAATAAATAAATAAATAAATGCGCACATATCAAGAAACGGGACCAAGGAGAAAGAAGCTGTTAGGAAGCCATCAAATAGTCATTCTATGTGTATCTCTCTCTCTGTCTGTCTCTCTCTCGGAGCAAATAGGTATCAACTCATTCCAGCACCAACTCCCATTAACCTGTTCACAGGTTGCAAAAGAAAGGAGGCGATTTTTCTCCCCCCTCTCAGACGCTCCATCTCTCCTCCTCATTCGCATTCTCGCTCTCCATCTCTTTTGGTAAGAATCACAAAAGATAATTTCCTTTTCAAATGACTGCGGCCCCCTCAGCTGACCCCTGGGCATTGAGGCGATGCAGAGAGGGAGCGGAGAATGAGGTTCTGAGGATAACTTCCTCAGGCACGGCGGCCGCACTAACCTCACAAAACACTGCATTCATTACCGACGGAAATAAGGCTGATAGGAAAGAATCGAGGAGAAAGTGTATTTGGAGGCGTGCGAGGGTTATGTTCGCAAACAATATGTGACAGCTGGTGTGGCGTGTGCATAAATGGGGCAAAAATGTACATCTGATTAGAGACTGGCTGCTCGTTCCAAACTCGCTTGTAGGACACTAAACCTGCACACCTGATGGGAAGCAGTGCACTGTTGTTTGCCAAGCTACAAGCTGCTACTCATTTAAAGCAGGGTGTCTCAAATGTTTTAAAAGCAAGAACCCCTTTCATGACCCTCAAACTGATCGCAGACCAGTTCATGTAAATGCTTACGATCAGAGCCGAGAAAAAGATTGCAAAAAATAAAGGAAGTTTCTATTTATTATCACAGTAATCTCAATTTTATAAATCTGGTTGGAGTTTAAAGGGATAGTTCATTCAAAAATGAAAATTCTGAATATGGTAGTCCATATTCTGTAGTCCATATTCTGAATATGGACTACAAAACACTACTACTTCAACTTAATGGCCTTTTCTGTGTTGCACTGTGCTGGTTAAACTATTTTTAGGGCCTTGAGAAATTTATTTAATTTGTTTCCCAAATTCTGTTTTATTTTTTCCCAAATTCCATTGTTTTGTTGTTATTTTTTTGTTGTTGTTTTTGGAGTTCATTTTAATGTTTAATAAATTAAATTTCAGTCATCAAAAAGCATGTCTAATTAATTGAAAATATGAAACGTATACAATTTATCAACAATTTATTTTTATTTTTAAGTTTAACAAAAAAATTAAAATTTTAGGGCCCTATGAAATACATTTATTTTTCACAAATTCCTTTTTTTTAAATTCTGTTTTAAGTTTTCTGGATTCCATTTTAATGGTTTAATTAAATTTGAATAATCAAAAAGCATGTCTAATTAATTGAATTCATAAAAACAACAACATTTATTCTTCTTCTTCTTATTATTATTATTATTATTATTATTAGGGCCCTACAATAATAGGGCCTTATGAATTTTTTTCATTTTTTTCAGAAATTGTTTTTTTATGGCAATCAAATGAAGGCATGCACATTAATTTATCATTTAATCATATGAAATTAAAAAAAAATTGTCAAACAAAGTGTTGCACAACAGAGCTTTACTGTTAAAATTAAAACATGGAAGAAAAATTGTGATTATTCCTTTTATTAAGTTTTAATAATAATTTATTATTATTATTATTATTATTGGTGATAGTAGTAGTATTATTATTACATTGAGATGTAGCTACATTCTACTGTACAATCGTAATATATTTCTGTCACAATTTCTTCAAGTTAAACCAAACTTTTATTTTGACAGGTTACCATGAAGACCTTTGAGTTTATATGACTGGAATCTGTGAATCTGTCAGCATTTTCCGCATCACGGCAATCATAGGGTCCTATATTTTCTTCTCTCCTGTACATTTGTATAAGTACTGAATGACAAATTTAACATTAAAAGCTTTAATCGGTTAGTCCTCAAGGCTGTCCTGTGCAACCTCAGAACATAGTCAAAACAGCACATCGCATCTCAAAAAGGAGAGAAGTGGTAAAAACCTTTCTGGGCTTTTTTTTTTTTTTTTCCCAACAGTCCTTTGCTAGATTTTGTAAACAATAGACTGTTGCATTTTGTTTAAGAGGCTTCTGAGAGAATTCTGAGAGAAAAAGAGTTTTATTAAAGTCTAAAACAACCTCTCTGAGTCACTGCAAAATAACATGCAGAAGAGTCAGATGAGGTTTCATGTGGAAAACTTTAATAAAAGTTCTGTCTCTCTCTAGAGAATCAAAGTCATAGCAAATAAGCCCTTGAAACAGCCCTCTTCACAACGAACAGCACATGCAACTAAAAACTACACAAAAATAAATTCACCCATAACCATGTTACAACATACAATTTGACGATGAAAGCTATATGGATATTGAGCAATTAGATCAACATGGCGCCAAAGTTCTCAGGTGCGACTTTTTACCCAGTTTGACTCGAGTGTTCTCCGGATCCAATGCTTTTTTATTAAGCTCCGTCAGGTTTCATTACTAACTGGAAAATCTAATTTCATTCTGTGTATCTGACAGTATTTCAAACTAATTCATCTTGTCAAGGTGCAGGCTCGACAAGCCCACCAGATGGTGTTTGTGTAAGATGAAACCCTGCTACTTGCCCACCAGGTTCTTAAAGGGCACCATTACCTACAAAAAAGAAAACGGTCTTTGAGATTGCCGTTGCTCCTCGTTACAGTCGTCTCCCCATCTCATTTCATGCCTCAAAGCAAATCTTCTCTGCTTCACTGATGCCAGAAGAGGAAAAACAAACATAAGTGCTGTTGGATTGTTCTAGATATCTCAAAATACACCATGTACCATTTTTTCTTACCAAACCGAAAGAGAATGTTTGTGAGATCCAGTGTTATAGTACATAAAGCCAAGATGGCTGCAAAGGTGAATAAGGTCCATGCAGAAGTCACAAGGAGTTCCAAATAGTTTTTCATACATTCATACATTAATACAATATGGTTGCTAGGGTATTTTAGATGGTTGCTAGGTGATAACCTGGGTGTTCTAGATGGTTCTCTACTGGCTCAGGTAAAAAAAGCCCACTCAAGTTTCTATTACGGGCCTGTTGTAACTCTTCTCCATCCAGTGATCATGATGAATCACTAAAAAATGTACAGAAACTAGTGTTGTTACTTTTACTTAGAACTAAAACTATTAAGGACCCTCTGTGGTGAAAAACAAGTTTTTAATGTTGTTTATATGTCTATGGGGTGTATTAGTATTTTCTCGTTAAAACTGTGTACCAAAGACAGTCTTCTTACGTCAATGTGCCGGTGGGCTTTACAATATCATTAACTATAACTGCTCTGAAGCAGGGGAATCTCAAGAGAAGCTAGGTTATCCCGGTATATTTTTCTGCTGATATGAAAAATTGTGTACATTTAGCAATATAGCGGGTGAATTGTGTATTTGATGTTTATTACGATGTTATGATGAACTGTCTTTCTCCACTGAGGTTCTAAGTTGTTCAAAGTGTTTTTAAGGATAAGGCAGCTGTCTGACTCTGAGATGGCAAATGGGAACATGGTTTGTGTAACATTAGCAACACATTATTAGCTGTTTGATAGCGTAGTCAAGCAAACGGCTAATCATATTAATTACCGTTCTGTGTCTAACGTTGTAAAGAGCGATTCCATCATGCAGCGTTTACCTCAGTAAGTTGACCGAGTGGACCTCTGAGCTGGTGTGAGGGGAGGTGGGGCTAATTTGCATATTCATGGAATTGCATATTCATATTCCACGTATACTAAATGAGGCAAGGGTCCACTTTCAAATAAAATTTTCCTGATAATTTTCTCACCCCCATGTCATCCAAGATGTTCATGTGCTTGTTCATGTGCTCAGACCCTTATTCCTCGTCTGGTATCGTTTAAAGCCCTTTGAAGCTGCACTGAAACTGTAATTTTGACCTTCAACCGTTTGGAGGCCAATTGAAGTCCAGTTTAAGGAGAATAATCCTGGAATGTTTTCATCAAAAACCTTAATTTTTTTTCGACTGAAGAAAGAAAGACATGAACATCTTGGATGACATGGGGGTGAGTCAATTATCAGGAAAATTTTATTTGAAAGTGGACTAATCCTTTAAATGTCATTTTGATAAAATTATTTACTACATGGGGACGTTAAAAGATTTTTTGGTAATTGAAATATAGCTGAAATGAAACAAAATATAGGGTAACACTTTATTTCAATAGCCCACTTTAGACATTCTACTAACTATAAGTTACTTTGCATCTGCATATCAACCATAGCTTTTACAGTATTAATAGACTGTCTGCTTAATATATGAAATACAGCTGAAATGAAATAAAATATAAGGTAACACTTTGTTTTGATGGTTCCTCAACAGACATTCTACTGCAACTTTGCAACTACATGTCAATGTATTCTACTAACCCTAACCTAACAGTCCACTAATACTAATGAGAGTTAGTTGACATGTAGCTTCAAAGTTACTATAGTTAGAAAAATGTCTAAAGTACACTATCGAAATAAAGTGTAACCCAATATGAATATTAGATTAAATTCTTTTTCGAAAACTAATTGAAATAACTAATTGAAATAAGTACTAAAATTAGTTTAGAAATAGAGTTGAGTTCTGTGAAAAAGGTACATAAACAGCCATATTTACACCGATCAGGCATAACATTATGACCACCTTCCTAATATTGTGTTGCTTAGGTAGGTGGTATGTGTTAAAGTAACATCCACAAAGATATCAGGACCCAAGGTTTCCCAGCAGAACATTGTCCAAAGCGTCACACTGCCTCCGCCGGCTTGCCTTCTTCCCATAGTGTATCCTGGTGCCATGTGTTCCCCAGGTAAGCGACACACACACACCCGGCCATCTACGTGAAAAGAAAACGTGATTCATCAGACCAGGCAACCTTCCTCCATTGCTCCGTGGTCCAGTTTTAATGCGTACGTGCCAACTGTTGGCGCTTTTGGCGGTGAACAGGGGTCAGCATGGGCACCCTGTCTGGTCTGGGGCTATGCAGCCCCATACACAACAAACTGCGATGCACTGTGTATTCTGACACCTTTCTATTCGAACCAGCATTAACTTCTTGAGCAATCTGAGCTACAGTAGCTCGTCTGTTGGATCGGGCCCTTTGTTCCCCACGTGCATCAATGAGCCTTGGCTGCCCATGACCCTGTCGCCAGTTCACCACTGTTCCTTCCTTGGACCACTTTTGATAGATACTGACCACTGCAGACCAGGAACACCCCACAAGAGCTGCAGTTTTGGAGAAGCTCTGACCCAGTCGTCTAGCCATCACAATTTGGTCCTTGTCAAACTCGCTCAAATCCTTACGCTTGCCCATTTTTCCTTTCTAACACATCAACTTTGAGGACAAAATGTTCACTTGCGGCCTAATATTTCCCACCCACTAGCAGTTGCCGTGATGAAGAGATAATCAGCGTTATTCACTTCACCTGTCAGTGGTCATAATGTTATGCCTGATCAGTGTACATAAAGGCTTTTGTGCTAAAAAATAATGACTATTTCAGCACAGTATTGTTGGTGATTAATACAGCAATCTTTGTGCAGAAGATATGCAGCAGTCAAATTGAGACCAAAAAAAGGGACAATTTTAATGCATTCAACTCAACTGTTGAGACAATTTAAGTATCAAATACCCAATCAACAGATGTCTAACATCTTTGTACAGTAAATTGTACGTATGCTCTTAATTCACTTCCGACTTTTTCGACTACATTAGCCTACACAGAACGTAAGGGAACGCTCTGAGGATTTACATGAATAAAGTGTTCAATATTAATGCATTATTATAGATGTAAGGTGAGCTTTGTTTAAGTACTAATGGGGTTACGAGGTGTAGAGAGGTTAATTTCAGTACCCAAGCTTAGATTTACATCATTGTTTGTAGATTAAAGAGGGCTTTCCAGGGAATGGTCTTCTCATGTTTGCCCTCTCCACCACGAAGCAGCTGAACGTATTGCGGTCTGATTAATCTTAATGAATTATGCAAATGTGCGCTATCTCAAGCGATTTCAGAATGTTTCTGTATTGTTTTATTAATGCGCTTTTGAATTACTTCGCACAATTACAAAGCTCTCTCTCCTTCTCTCTCGCACACGCCGCAATGTTTCTCATTCAGACGCGTTCCTTTATTAAAAACTCGTGGCGGTCTCTGGCGAGTTGCATGCACGAATAAGAAATTAGTCATTACTGTAATTTAATGACTTTAAACCAAACAAGACTGCGGTCTAGATTACTAAGCGTAACCCGAATCCTCCTCCCCTGCATCCCAAGGGTCTGATCTTTGGGAGTATGTCTCCTTAATTTCTACTTAATTAATTATGTTCGTTATCACGACTACCCTGTGGTGAGAGCGCGGTTTCAATTACGATGGGAAAACTGACACAACAATACAAAAGAAAGCCTTGACGAATGCTCTCATAGAGATGCTGAGATTCTGAAAGTTTGCTATTGACCGAGTGAGCTGAAGTATCTATTTATTACTCAGTGAAGAACTCTTCTGCACATAGGGCTGCTTCAGCACGGCACCTAAATGAGAGCATGAGTCATTCCATTGATAAGAGAAACATTATCGAAGCTTTTACATATAATTGCATACACGATTCACTTCAAAGAGCACATCAAAAGGCGGCAGCAACACTGCTTATCTCCATAAACGTGATATAATGTACAAATCTGAGGATTATGAGAGGATTTGGATAACAATTTGCATGTGGGCATAAATGCTATAGATGAGGACGGGTTAATTTGGACTATAAAACTACACTGACATGACAGTTCCAATAGATTATATTAGCAGCCTCTTCATGTATCCTTCAAATGACAACTTGTGCATTTCAATCAGGATGTCCAAGGATTATGAAACATCCAGCGTGTAGCATTCATTCTAATGCGTGATTTCATATTCAAAGCATAATGCCGATATGCTTATCAATGCGCTGTCAGGCTCAGAAGGAAATGCCAACAGACAGCGTTCATATTAAAGTCAAATTGCAACACTCATGCCACTACAGTGTCTCCTTGATCTAGTGGCTTTTTCGAGATCCTTGCTTGGGCCCTTCGGTGCAATATGTGTGACCACTTAGATGACGTGCATGTTGTTTGCTTTCTTCACCTTTTGATTATGGATCCATCAATGCACCAACTGACACCCAAAAAAATAAATACAATGTACATTAGTTGGACTTAGCAAAATGACAAAAAAAAAAGTTTGTCACAACTCTAAAAGTGATGTTTACAGGAGGGGGAACAAAATGTAAACATCTGTGTGCACTAAAGAGAGAAAACAAGAGCAATAAAACTTTTTTTAAACAATTTTCTCAATTGCAAATTTTTTTGTATGCATTTAGACATTTCTTGTGCACACACATCTGTTGTTTTTTCCTCCAAATATCACTTAGGGGCTCTGTAGAAACTCAAATGGAATGTTGTGGCAACCTACAAAAATGTTAAAGGCACACTATGTAATTTTCGCCACTAGAGGTCACTTATTCAAAACAAAGGTGTAGCTTGATGACGCTGTGAATGAGTTTGAGTTGTCGTCTTCACCTCCACAGCTGATGGGAAGCAATTTGACAGGCTCGGGCAGAATGGATGAGCTAATGGATTAAAAGTTACCTTTTATTAACGTTACTGTGGTATGAAGCAGGGCGGGCCGAGAGCCGCGGGAGTCCAGCGGAGATTTTATTATGCTTATGCTGCAGTCGGCCACTTCCGCTCCTTTCGTTGCGTATGTGGGGTAACGCAGCGCTGTTTTACATGGTTAAAACAATCATACTATATACATTTGAGTGTGTTGAAAGTTATAACTGGTATAAGAGACTAGATTTGCAGTTTTTCTAGATCGATATTAGATTGTCATATTAATAAAAACTGGATGACTTGTGTTGCTAAATGACATGTAATTGATTAAAAAATATATTGTATGATGGAAAAAGCTCTCTATGATTATGCTATGTTAGCCACTTGACAAAATAGTGTTGACTCTGAGGCATGGTAAAAACATGGTACTTGTGGTAAATCAAGAAAACAAGTAATTCAAACAATAATACTCACCGTGTTGAGCTATATAACAATGATTAGTTTTCTGTCTATAAATGTATCCAAACAGTTGCTCACCTGTCTAATAAAACACATAATATATTAAAGAGTCTTTGGGGTTTCAATGGTTTCTACGAAAGTAAAAGTGGAAATCGAGGGTAATGCGGATATGATGTCATTGACCAGCGACGAAATGACATGGTTCGTGTCCTGGTTAAAATTGCAGATTTCTCTGGATTTAAACATTGTTGGAAACATTTGGGAAAATGTTAGTACACAAGTCAACAAAATATATAACACTGTTCTTGTGGTTTTTGGATATTTTAATATAGAAATCTTACATATTATGCCTTGAAATAATGAAATATGTTAAAAAGTGAAATAGTTCCAAAATGAAAATAATGTCATAATTTACTCAACCTCATGTAGTTCCAAATTATATATATATATATGTGTATTATATATACATTAACAAAGATTAATAAATACTGTAACAAATGTACTGCTCGTTGTTAGTTCATGTTAGTTAATACATTAACTAATGCTAACAAATGAGACCTTATTGAAAGGTTTTACCACTTAACATTTTTCCATTTACTAAAACAGCTGGTTGGACGTCCTTTACGTCCTTAATTGTATGAACTAATTCTATAGTGTTTTGTTTTTGTTAGATGTGGTCACTATGAAATGTTATTGTATGACAAGTTTCTGCTCCACAGACAAAAGTCAGTCATACAAGTTTATAATGGCATGAGGGTGAGTAAATAATGATAGAATGTTAATTTTTGGAAGGATTACTCCTTTAAAATCTTCCATGTACCATCTGGTCATCATGTTTGATGAACAACATGCATCGACGCATGCTACACACCTAATCCATGTCCAGTTAGTCCCAAAACCCCATACTTAAGCCACACAATGCGTATGAATGCAATCCTTTTCTGGGATTTTGGAATTGATGGGAAGGTCTGGTTGCTACTTTATAAACATGGAATATGATAATCTTCATTTACATAAATCTCTTTCTCTCCAGTTTCACATTCATCCCTCTCATCTGGCATCATACAGAGGTCAAGGAGAAAAAATACAGCAAGTGTCCATTCATAACTGCCCTTTCCACACCATCCATTAACCTTATTGAGGTCATTGATCATTATGCAAATCTTCATCTCAATTACAAGAAATCCTCAGAAGCGACAAACTTTTAAAATGAATCCAAATAAAACCTGGCATTTTTGCGCTCTCGCTCTGGCATTCCTCCAATCCCAATATCTTTTGTATTGTGACTGTATTCCTAATGTCCCCATTACCATTCAGATGCGGGTGATGGTGATGAAAGCAGTGGTTGGTGTTAGGTGATGCGACATGAGACAAACAAACCGATTCCTACCTGTGTCTTCCCTGCACCCTAATGAGCCCGGATGCCCGTGGACTCAATCCCCCTCACAGCTTCCTCTATAGTGGCCGAGCTCGCTCCGCATGTAGATAAGGATGCTAGGCGTGATAATTCATAAGGGTTCATTCAGAATCTTCTGGAAAGCCTTGTGAATTCTGTGGCTGCTGCGACTGCCCTTGGCCCAGATGGATTAACAGCTGAGACACCCAGCATGGCAAAGTCTGGTTAATCCTGGTCTCTCTACGAGGTATCATCGCTGTCCCATATCTGGTTCTGTCCTCAGTCTGATACCACTCATTAGACTCCACAGCTGGGCTTATATAACATGGCGCTCTCTCTGCATACTATAAATGCTAACTGTGTATATTTGAAACATGCAGATGCACCTACAGTTTTCTAAAGGCAGGAGTTTTGAGATAGAGTCAAGACAGTCTGAAACTTCTCAAAACATGCTGCCTATATGAGCACACACAACAACAAATGCTAAATTATTAAAAATACTAATTGTAGATTTGTGTTGCTGGTGAAGCTTTGCAAACCACTCATAATTCACCAAAGTTTAGTCAAGGTACCATTTTCAGAAAGTAAGAGTTAGATAAAGTTAGACAAGCAACAAACAAAAAATAGGTAAGTACATGGATGCTGTTTAAGAAGATTTATAAATATATCACTATGTAAAATTACAATCTGTGTACAATCAAAAACTAAAAATAGTCGTCTCTGGCGTTGCATCCGAAAATGCCTACTTCCATACTATATAGTAGGCGAAAAATAGTATGTGGGCCGAGTAGTATGTCTGAACTCATATTATTCATAAAACAGTAGGCAAAAAGTACCTGGATGACCTACTATACTTTACTATCCCATGAGGCCATGGGAAAGGACTTGTGATTGAAGGTAAAGAACAATTTGTTCATGAATTCTGAATATTTTTTTACACTAAACACTTAAAAAAATGCATAAAATGCAGCACATGAACTGGTGAATCGTTCACAGACCAAATGAGCCAATTCACTAAAAAGAATCAAACTTCTGAATGCTGCATCTGCAGAAAACACTTTTAGAATCATTTGATTACTGCCTCAGCTGAGCTGTAAAGCTAACATTTGGATGGAAAAAGTACTTTATTACACTACTTAAGATGTAGTTTAGTCTGTGTAAAGCAATATTAAAATATGTATTCTGAGTTTCACACCACAGAAAAATGTGTTATTAACCACCTAGCCAAATTTTAGTGATAAAAAAAAAAACACTGAGTAAATGAAATAAGTTTTCAAAATCTTGAAAAAAAAAGCAGTATTCTCCGTTCTCAAACGCTGAGGGCGTGTCCGCGGATTATCAGTGGATCCCAGTTGAATCTGATGAAAGTTTGTAAAACTATCCGGTGTTAAATTATCACTGCAGAGCTGGGTGTTGGTGGTGATTGTCAGCTCTCCATCAAGATGGCTCTTCACAAAATTAATCCACCTCTTCTTCATATAATTGTTTTTAGGAAATTTAAATAAGGAGACTGAGCTGTTTTACTATCGCAAGCAGGTGATATGCATTTGCGTGACAAAAGCATAGCAAATGTAGGCTGTAGTAGCTGTAATGACATTAACTCGCGATTGAGCGGGTGAGCCACTGATGTTAATATGCTGTAGTCATTATAGTGTTAGTAAAAAAACATCCTGAACACAGAATTGGTGGAAAACCAACGGTCTAACTCCACAATTCAGTACTACATAGTTCACAGTTTTTGGAATGTGTTTCACCAATAGATTTGTAACATTTATAATGTTTAGAAACAATTCTCAGAATTGACTTCACATGGACTTTAAGTAAAAGTTTCTAACGTTGCTACTTTTATGGCTCATTTCCACCAAGCGGTACAGTACAGTATGATTCGGGAGGGTAAACCCTGATCCGGCTTGCGTTTCCACCGCCAACAGTACCCTTTTACTTGACAGGCGTGGTATATGCCTGGAAGTAGCGATCGACGCTATTCTCGCGCAAAGAAGAAACCGACACAGTAAACAACAATGGAGAACATACAGCAAATCTTGATCTTGCTTCTCGGCATCTGGTTGTTTGTTTGCTGCGCACCGACATTGTGTTACAACGGTATTGTATTTTAACTGTATATTTAAAAAATGCCGCATCTTGTGTTGTCATTCCCCTTGTAGCACGCGCAAGTGATTATTCTCTGTCAACCAATCAACATTCTACAGTGAGTCTAGCTCCACCCTTTAGGTACCGGACTACTGTGCTAGGTACCATAACGGAAGGGTCCCAAAAAATTGGTACGGTACGGTTCTGTATTTTGGTACCATTCACAACTTCTGACAATCAAAACGGAAATAATTGCGTATCGTACTGTACTGTACCGTACCGCTCGGTGCAAACGAGCCATTAGTTAATTGCTCACAACACTGTTATGAATAAGTCAAACACCTACCTTGATTCAAGGGCAAGAAAGGTCTTTGAGTACTTAGTTTCAGAGGACAGTCAGACCCTTCGTCCTAATGCCATGCAGAACAATGTCCTGAAAACGCATTCAAAGCACTCAAAACTGCCTCAACACACACACACACACACACACGTGCACCTAAATGCTTTTATCTCCGAGTCTTGGCTAATGGCGCATTCTTTCATTTAAAAGCTTGCTCACTGTCTGCAATTAGCTAAACACATTAGTACATTAGTCCATCATTATGAACGCTCCAACGTCTGAATGTTATGTTTATGACATGTTTGGAGCTAGCCTTTGTGCGACTTGCTTGTCAAAGTAAATGGCATCTTGACTAACCTCGCAGTGCCCCTTCTTGTTGTACTGTTGATACTGCTAATGGTAAATTAGCCAGACAAAATAGCTGGCAAATGGTATTATGCTAATAGCATTAGCCCTGCCCTATGCAAGTCAGTCTGAAGTGTTCAGTGACAGCTGCATAAGCGCTACGTGACTCACAGACTGAATGCTAATAAAGTGGCGTCTGCATATAAATCTGTATATCAAAGAAAGAGGCTACATGTCAATTTCAGTGTGAACATTAGCATAGTCATGTGACATCTTGATGCTCTTGAAGATTTTATCAAAGTTGGCGAACATGTCGTGACAGATGGATAATGAAAGATGTCTGATTGTTTATTCTTTTTGTTCTGTTGGTGGGTGGATGTTACATTTAAATGCACTTTCTCTTTTATGATGGCAAAGTAATCATTCTTCAAAGTTGCAATCGGACGAGATTTCCCATAGAGATACTTTTATTTGAGATAATACTGACACTTTGACTCAATATTGGCCACCAAGGCTTTTAAAAACAAACAATAAATCTTTTTGCTATCTTCTTTTTTGCTGCTCCTGTAGACCACTTCAACTTTTCATCCATTATTAATACCTGTAATTCTTATCGTTATACTTGCCTCTTGCTCAAGTCCATTTCAAAATGGAGCTGAGTGCCCTCAAAACCATACCCAAAAATCACACACCTCACATTGATCAAAAAGTCTGCCCATAGTAGAAGAAAGAAAATATTGGCACCAAAGGATAGGGGACTGAATATGAGTGCCTCTGGAACGTATGATTCAAGTAATAAGTAAACCTTTAAAGTCCACATTCGCTTCAAAAATGTAATCCACTGTTCCGAAATAGCAGAATTGTCTCTGAACTGGTCCACATCTTGATTTTTATGGAATATTTACTTTACATGGTGTATGATCTTGTCCAACACTGTTATAAAACAAAAACTGGGAGTTTGGCAGAGCGAAAATACTGTAGAAGAGGGAAGAGGGGAAGAGAAAAACTCCATGTGTTTAAATGGTCCATTCCAAGTGACATTAGTTTTCAGAGGTCCAACAACTTGATCCCAATAGTTGTGAAGTAGTTTGAAGTCTATGTATCTTCATTTCCATTGCTTTGATCAAAAAAAAAAAAGAAAAAAAAAAAATGCTGCTAATCCCAAATGTATATTGGTCCCAGACTATCGTGTGACCTGAAATAGAGGAGTCCAAGTTATCATTTCATAAATGTCTGCATTTGATTTCAGTAGGGCTGGACTGGATACAAATCAGTGCCAACCAACAGAGATTTTGCAATAATACCATTTATACCAGAAGATACATTTGCATGGGGTACATGGACAGGAGAAAAAAAACAATTATTTCTTAACAAATAAGTGTATATTATTTATAAACTTGCAGCTTTAATATTCAATAAAATTGTGTGTGGGTGTTTATATGTGTGTGTGTGTGTTCTCCACGATGTAATAAAAACCTGAGATCACCTACATCGTGGGGACCAGCCAGCGGTCCCCACGAGGGAAATGGATTAATAAACATACCAAATGATGTTTTTTTGAAAATGTAAAAATGCAGAATGTTTCCTGTGATGGTTAGGTTTAGGGATAGGGGTAGTGTAGGGGGATAGAATATACAGTTTGTACAGTATAAAA
>RJVU01043279.1:175215-197648 GCA_003731715.1 Anabarilius grahami | reverse complement strand
CAGTTGTGCGTAAAGATGCATTTCAGACACTCCAAACCAAACCTCACAAAGAGAAACATTTACAGTGGGTTTAGAAATACATGAAGACTCATTTTTAAATAGATTTATTCACTGACTAATGCCGTACTACAATGGATGGTCTAAATGGATGGATTTCTGGATGGTTGGTGAATGGCCAACACGTTCCAACAAGACTGCAACGTCTGCAAGGAGCTGGTGGGTGATGATTTGGGCTGGAATACTGGGAAGTGAGATGGAGGGTATTAAAATAACTTTTGCAAGATATGTGGAGTTTATAACTGGCAATTTTCAGCTATGGTATAAAAAGGAGGATAGTGCATAGTACAATGCACTATTGTACAATGCACTATGCACTATACCATGCTGCAAAAAAACACCACAGCAATAAAACAGTTTGAAAATGTATTTCTACACCCACTGTAAATGTTTCTCTTTGTAAGGTTTGGTTAGTGGTGTCTAAAATGCATCTTTACGCACAACTGCCAGCCTGCATGGTGAGGTTCTCAAGACACCAGCAGCTTCAAATGCCTGTTTGCTGCTCAACACTGGCTTTTTTTTATAGCTGCCCTTTTAATACAATACATTTTTTTGACAGGAACTTTCATTAAGAAGCCTTTCTCTGACCGAGTTCTGCTGTGCTCTAAATCACTCACAAATCTTATGATAATTTGATAATCTCCATTCAGTTTCACACAATATTAGTTGTTTTCATGCCTTTTGCACAACATTGCACCATTTCATGCTTTTCATCTTCAGAAAGATCTTTCGTCCTCTCCATATTGCATGAGAACTGTGACTTGCTTAATAATGTGGAACAACCTCTAAGTAGGGTTTCCATAGATCTGGCAAATTATTTTGTCTGAGATTGATACCAGTTATCTAAAAAGACATGGATAAATTAACAAACAAACATTTTCTTAGAAAAACTAAAATCTGAATGTTTATTGTACTGAAATCTTACTGATATGTCAATTGCATTATAATTTGGAACGCAGTGTATATATATATTAGGGGTGTGACTAAAATGTGATGAGATTTCTCGTCGAGGCGAAAAGTAGTCTTGTGATATTGCCATGACAGAGTGGTTAGGATGATTAGGAAAGAATATGCCACCGCAACGTTTACATTACGCCTCCATTGTCGTTTTGCTTTGTATTTAAATAAAAAACATTTAATTCAGTTGGATAACGGTCGCCGCCGCTCCATATTTACAGAGTACGCGCGATTGCGAAAGTGAAAGTAAACGCGAGGGCGCATTCAAACGCGATTTCAATACCCCGCATTTTGAAAGTGGCTCCCTGATGAATACAGATATCTCTCAATATGAAAGCTATTTTAGGCTGGGCAGTGTAGTTGTAACCATCTCTTAGCTCTGTATCAAAGAAAAATTTGGTCTTATTTGCACTTTGAATACTGAGAGAGTGCGATTATGGTTGCACTTATTGTAAAGTGTTACCATAAAAATGAATAACAGTTTTCTCTTAATCTTATTAAGCAGAAACAGTAAGGTTTCATTTGTTAACATTAGTTAGTGCACTGTGAACTATCATGAACTAACAATGAATTACTATTTTTATTAACTAACATAAACAAAGATTACTGTAGCAAATATATTGCTCATTGTTAGTTGATGTTGGTTAATACATTAATGTTAGTAAATGAGACCTTATTGTAAAGTGTTTACATTTTTATTTATACTGTTTTTATTTCTATGATAAGTTTGTGGAAAGAGTTCAGTTAGGAGGACAAAACTTGTAGAAGCTCATAAATCATGTACAGCAAGGTCTGAAGAGACTGAAATCATACAGAAGAGAATTCAGTCAGTTGAGTTAGTGGCAAAACCTTTTACAGTACTTGAGTATTGTTGTCTTTTACTGCATGTGATAATTCATACTCAGAAAGTAGAACTGAAATGACATTCATTACAAGATGATTAGGTAAAACATTTCAAATACACCTGCAGAATATTTTTTCTAGTCATGTATTTCGCCATTGAGGATTTCTTAAAAATAGTGTGTAAAAATCTTGTCTCGTCTCGTGAACTCAATCTCGAGTCTCGTCTCGTGAGGTACCTGTCTCGTCACACCCCTAATATATATATGTATAATTTGAGAAGTCCAATTTGAGTGAAAAGTTGAATAGCTTGTACAAAGTTCACATGGTCAATCTCACAAATTTGCTTCATTAGTGACCTAGAAATATTTGTTCTTCCTTTTATATCATAACTTACCTATGTTGTATTTCTTAAAAAAAACTGTTTATTGTCATAAAATTTAAATTAAAATTATGTTAAAGGGGTCCTTGATTATGATTTCACTTTTTTAACTTTAGTTAGTGTGTAATGTTGCTGTTAGAGCATTAACAACATCTGCAAAGTTATGACGCTCAAAGTTCAATGCAAAGGGAGATATTTTCTTTTACAGAAATCGCTTTTTAAGGACTACAACAAACGGCTGGTAGGGACTACAACAAGCTTCTTCCTGGGTTGGTGACATCACAAACTCCAAAATTTATAAACCCTGCCCCTGAGAACACACAAAACAAAAGGGGGTGAGTCCATGTTGGGCTGCTTTAGAGAAGAGGAAGAGTTGTTGTAGTAGAGTGTTGTTACCATGCGGTCATTTTACGCCGGACGGCCTCACAAACAAGGGTCAATTCAATGCTGGATTTACACAAAAGATTAACTTGACGGCACATGCTAGTCGATGAGTTGAATCAACTCCACAGCAACTACATACATTTATCCACTAACCATTCAGAAACTTCCAGTTGCATTCTAAAAGTTGTAACTTCTTCCTAAGTCTCTCCATCAGTGTCCGACTCCGGTTTGAACAATGTAAGGCTGAACACCGTTACTGACAATCGTCATTTTGGCTGCGTGAGATTCTCCAGCTCTGTTGTTGTTGTGCGAGCTGTTAAAGCTCCGCCCTCTTCTGGAAAGGGGGCCGGGAGCAGCAGCTTATTTGCATTTAAAGGGACACACACAAAAATGGCGTGTTTTTGCTCACACCCAAATAGGGGCAAATTTGACAATATAAATTATATTATATTAATAAATTATCTGAGGGGTATTTTGAGCTGAAACTTCATAGACACATTCTGGGGACTTAAATTACATCTTGTAAAAGGGGCATAATATGTCCCCTTTCTTTTTATATAACGCATATATATAAAGCTTAATAAAATAAAACAGCAGACACACACACACAAACACAAACACGAATACATACACAACAAATAAAAACACTCTTACCGTCCACACAGGAAGGAGCTGCTCTTGTTGTACCAGCAACTTGCCCAGGGAAGCAAGAACACTTGACAGTTTGGGAGCGCTCCTCGATTTTGTTCTTGTTACAGCAGCGGTGGGCTGCAATGACCTCACAGGTTCCCGCTTTGACGTGCACTGAGGAAAAACAACAAGGACACAGAGTCTATTAAAATCAACCAGCTGTTTCAAACTCCCCTTGCCGACAAAGGAAACGATGAGGCACTAATGCATATTCTGTTGCTGGCGGTGGCTGCAATTGAAATGAATTTGACGTGAAGGCAGTGTACATTTTAATTAATGCTAATGCAAGCAGTTTGATTTGTCTCAGGTCAGAATTCAGAAGAAAATCAGAAGTCTCTGTGATCAACAGGTTGGGTTTTATGATTCACTAGTTAATTTAGCAACTAGATTTAGTAATTACAAGTAAAACGATTAATTGATAATCACAGACCTTCAAGCATCTAGAAGGTTCTTTCAGGCAATTTATTTCTTTCTTTTTTTGTTTTGTTTATCCTTCACCTATGACTGAACAACAGCGAGGAGGAGCATTACTTAGCATATAAAAGTGTGTATTCACACATCTTTCTGAAGCTCTAAATTGAGGAGTTAAAAAAAGAAAAGAGAATAAAAACATTTTGAGAGTTTTAGTGTACCTTTCAAATCAGCCTTAATTGCATTGGTAAAGATTTTCAATTTAAGACTTGAGTTAAAAATTGATTGAAAAAGGGGCCTCCATTTTCCCATTAGCTGGCCAATCTCAAAATCTCATCAACAACATTAAAAACATTTTGCCTCTAATCAATAAAGAGCCTTTAACGTGCGCACAAAAGAGTCTGTCGAGCGGCAGGCCGATTGTGGGCTTGAAAAAGAAAAACAGAGATTTACCGATGCAAACGCTGGCGGGTGAAGGGCTGAACCCCCTTTGTGTGATTATCTCTCAGCCCAAACACACTGCAAGGCCAAAGTTAATTTCAAAAAGTTTGAGTGGATGCAAATTGAATATTCAGTGTTGGAGTTTGTTCCAAAAGCTTATAGAAAATGATTGCTTTGACTCATTCAATGTGCAATACTGCCTTTATTTGTGTATCTTCAAACCTAACAGTGCTTGTAAAAATCTACAAGAAAACAAACTGGGCTGAGTTATTCCACAAGCTGGAATTTTAGGGGAAATTTTAAATACTTTTTGAATTTTTTGAGTTATTTTAGCTTAACTGGTTTTTATGTCTGAACGCGGGCTCAGTATTGAGCCAATACTGAGCCGACGTTCGGACGTAAACACTGAAGCTCTGCAACGAAAATAGCGTAGCAGTATGACAGGGGACAGATGAATTTGTTGAATAAAGTCATTTTTTTTGTTTTGTTTTTGCACACAAAAAGTATTCTCGTTGCTTCATAATATTAAGATTGAGCCAGTGTAGTTACGTCAATGGTTTTAACGATGTCTTTAGTACCTTTCTGGACTTCAAAAGGTACAATGTCGTTGCTGCCTATGTGTGGATCAGATACCCTCGGATTTCATCAAAAATATCTTAATTTGTATTCCAAAGACAAACGAAGGTCTTACGGGTTTGGGACGACATGAAGGTGAGCAATTAATGACAGAAATTTCATTTTTGGGTGAACTAACCCTTTAAATCTGGATATTTACGCATCGCTTCACTTCAAAAGGCCTTTATTAACCCCCCGGGGCCGTGTGGATATCTTATATGATGGATGGTTGCATGTTTTTGGGCTTCAAAATCTCATCCTCTATTCACTGCCATTATAAAGCTTGGAAGAGCCAGGACATTATTTAACATAACAATAACGATTGTATACGTCTGAAAGAAGTCATATACACCTAGGATGGGGTGAGGGTGAGTAATTCATGGGGTAATTTTCATTTTTGGATGAGCCATTCCTTTTTTTTTTTCTTTAAAAACATTCCGACTAAGAATGTTTTTAAGAATGTTTTTTTTTTTCTTAAGAATTTCTTAAAATAAAGAAATAAAATCAATAAAATTAAGAAGTTTAAAATCTTAAAAAAAATTAATCTGCTCTTAAAACCTGAGGAAATAATGGGTACAGCAAGGTTTGTTTGTATGTTTGTTTTTAAACTAGCTGTATAAAATGAAGTTTTCTCCATCAGCCCTCTTAAAATGAGTTTGACACCCATGTGGAAGAGCATGACACTAGCAATACAAATGCAATGGGTGCAATCCAGAGCACATATCTTGAGTGAACCGTAAGGCACTTTGGTTAAAATTGTCTGCCAAATGAATAAATGTAAATTATATTATTCGTGCGCTCAAGAGCTTCTGTGAAAACTCTTTTCATTTTGGCAGTGAAAATTAACAGTTTCTCTGTTTGGCACTGATCAAAATGTGTTCCTTAACTCGAGGTCACACTGAAATTGAATCAAATTTGCAAAAACAAAGAAAGTGTCATGTTCCTGGAACAGAATGTTTTTGGCACAGCCACAGAGATCAGCACAGACACAGGAGCACCTGATCCTGGATCAGCCCTCAACCTGCTGTGGGAAACCTTTCTCAGAATAGCTGTCTTCCTTACACTGCAGGAAAAGGTTGGCGGGGCCTGGAGAAACAGTGCAAAGTACTGATTAAACCACAACCCTCTCACCAAGGTCATAAACAAGCCAACCAAATCTATAGGCAGTATGTGTGTGTACGTGAGCAATCGGCTCCTGTGAAGATTAAGTGGCCAGTGTTCAGCAAGGTGCCTGAGGAGCAACAAAGAGAATTAAACAGTTACTTCTTGGCTCTGTATACTCGACTGATGTGAGACCATTTCTAAGAAGGTGTCGTGTCTTTCTCTGGACATCTGCGCAAAATTTCCATGGACTTGCAATAGCTGCGATCGATATGTTTCACTTAAGGTGTGCAGGCTGGTCGTCTGGCAGAGTCAGGGAACGTCTGCCTCAGCAGCTGGAGGGGGCAAGATCGGGGCGCTAACAGTAATGAGAGCTGGCATGGCTCTTAGGCACTGCTTTCAACGCCACAATCACATCCATTGATCCCACATTGACAAGCACTGAGGAATGGATAAACAAGAAGGACGATAAACGCATCAAAACTAGTTTATGTTATTTGACAAAAGCCAAAATAAGCGAGAAGCTATATTTTAAATGAGAAGCTTATTAGTTGAAGCCTAAAAGTTTGTGTAATAAATTCTACATTGAATCAAAGAATTTTTTTTTTTTTCTAAAGTTACTTTTTGTAATGTCTATTTGATGTTTTTCTCATTTAACACAATAATGACTTTAAGTTATCTTTTGGGGGTAATTTCTTTCTAAATTTGATTTGAAATTAATTTGCGGTTAATTAGATTAATTAATCGCCACATCATGTAATTAATTAGATTTTTTTTTAAATATTAATAATAATAATTGCTTGGCAGCCCTAATTTAAAATGTAAATAATGCAGCCTTTACTCCAGTCTTCAGTATCACATGATCCTTCAGAAATCATTCTTATATGCTGATTTGGTGCTTAAAAAAACATTTCTTAATATTATCAATGTTGCTGATATACATTTTTTTCATCTTCTTTGATGAAAAAAAACAATTATCTTTGATGACTTAAGAGAACAGGATTTATTTGAAATAGAAATGTATTGTCTTTACTGTCACTTTTGATCAATTTAATGATTCATTGCTGAATAAAAGTACTAATTTATTTATTTTTTTAAATTGTACTGATCCGAAACTTTTTAACAGTAGTATTTCAAACCTAATAACTTACTTTCTTATGACTTATGAATTTATATTATCTAATGCAATGATACTTATAATATTTTAAGTGTGGCTAAAGTGTCCGGATACTTAATTGACAAATATAGAATACCTTTCCAAATACAATAGTTTATATAAAAAAAAACACAAAAAAACATGGTTTTTCCAATCACCCAAAAAGTCTCTCAAGCAATGACAAACATATGGTTATTTCACAGGATTTGCAAATGTTGCTGGCACTTGTCAGATGTGGTTAGGATCTAAGAGTCTCCATGCAGTTTCTCATTAATGCGAGTTGAAGGGTAAAATCATCTAACATTGGGATGTGTGACATTCTCCACAAGGGTAAAGGCCATTTTAAAAATAAAACAGAACAGATTGCTGCCTCAGATGCAAGTATGAGCATTAAGCAGGCATTTTTTTCCCCTTATGCCTTACTTTTGTGCTTTTCCAGTCTGTCATTGATGAGCTTTTTTGGAGCCGAGCGGTTCTTTTTCCACAAATAGTCAGCGAACATATTGACAAATAACAAAAAAGGAGAGAAAATACATAAAATGTTCCTGCTAAGCTCCTATTGAATTAGCATAACATAGCCACCCTCTGCTTTGGTGCAAGAGAGAGAGATGACAGACTTTGTTCACACAAAATTGCTATTCAAAGGTTGTTTTTCCACCTAGAAACGCTGTGACGGAGACGCTGGATGAAAATATGAGAGCAAGGTGCTTAACCGTTAAAGCAAACGCTGACAAAATATATCCATATACCTCAGATGAATGTAGTAAACAAATGATTAAACCGTCATTAGCCGAGGACACATCAAAACAGTTATTATGTTGCCATGCTAAACAAAAGGATAAAGGGATGTCCTTAAAGGTACAATCTGCTTTCGTTTCATGTGACAGGCAACAATTACCCATGAACAATAACAAAGCCTCTTCATATCTGTTAACTCCTCTTATATGTTTCAAACACAAAGCTCTGTTTGCAGCCTCAAAGCTAATAACTACAGGGACAGTTTGTTTAACCTAGAGCAAAAACAAACCATTGCAGACTACATTGGATTCATATAATATAATCATATAATTATAAATGTCCTTGAAATATATAATTGTATATAAACTACACAAATGCAGATTTCTCATAAAATCAAACTTCTTGCTAATGCAATGATATTCAGTCAAGTGCCCCATTGTGCTATTTTAAAGGTTCCTAATTTAGTTTTGGAGGCCTCCTACAATAAGTTTACATGCATCCAAGATCAAAACACTTTAATTTTCTCATAATATACATTGCAGGATCTCCTCTTTCCTCACAGTGTTCAAAATGGTATTTCTGGTACCCCTCCTTTCCGAGAGCCTACTCTGCTCTGATTGGTCAGATGGCCCAGTCTTTTGTGACTGGTCTACTGCTTACAGCGTGTGTTGGAAACGAAATGGCCATCACCATATCTGAATTTCAGCTCTGGATCTTCCTCAGCACTTGATACACACAGTGATACGAACAGTAACAGCGTTGTCGGGTTTTACAGTATCAATTCGAGCTTGTCCTCATCCTTTAGAATTTCATGCAAAGTGGATTTGGAGTTTACATCTCACAATTCTGATTTTTTTTCTCAGAATTACGTGATATCAAGTCGCAATTGTGAGTTATAAAGTCAGAATTGCGAGATATAAAATCGAAATTCTGACTTTTTTCTCAGAATTCTGACTTCTTTTCTCAGAACTGTGATATGAAGAGAAAAAAGTCAGAATTGAAAGTTTATATCACACAGTTCTGACTTATAACTTGCAATTCTGACTTTATAACTCGCAATTGCGAGATTATATCACGCAATTCTGAGAAAAAAAAGTCAGAATTCAGAGATTTAAACTCGCAATTCTGAGAAAAAATTCAGAATTGTGAGATAAAAAGTTGCAATTACCTTTTTTCTTTTTTATTTAGTGGCAGAAACAAGCTTCCATAGAAAACAGCTTCTTCTCGACATGTCGGCAACACAAACTAAACTCTTCCAGGCCTCAACTACAACTACAGTGTTTGAGGTTGGGCCAAAGTAGATGTTGTTTGTGAGCAGCCAATGAAGAACAGTTTGGTTCGTGCAGGAAGTAAGACTGGTATTACCGATGACTCGTTTCAGGCAAAATAGGTTCTTTCTTTTGGGAGACAATAACTCTGACAACAACAAAAATTTTGCAGACCTTTTATATTCACAAATAGCTATATTACACAATACACTGCTGGCCTGACACATGCCTAATGCAACATGCTTAAAAACATTCATTAAATTATTCACGAAGTGGCCAGGTTCATCCTGGAACCAAACACACATTCATCGCTAGAGTCTCGGTAGTCTCTTCATCCCAAGGCACTTGACAGACAATATCAGCCTCACCAGTTCAATGGAGCAGAGATGGTGTGTGTGTGTGTGTGTGTTTTATGATGTAAGGAGTCTGATATGTTCAGGATGTACTGACTCTTCATGGCAGTAAAAAACCATCTGTTCCTCCATCAATGTTCTATGCTCAATGAAGAAGGAAGGGTAATATTGATTTAGTCATCCGAGAGTTAAATAACATCATGAAGTATTCATTAATGGTGCACTGACCAGAGCACACTGGCACATCCACAGAACACCTTCCTTAAAAAAAACAGAAGTCTCACTTTTCACACGTGCACTGTGCTTAGTACTAAGAAATCAGCGCTGCGCGACAATAATAAAAAAACTGTAAAGTATTGGTACACAAATGCACTATTTATACAATTACACACTAATAAAAAACAATATCTATTATTATTAATATTATTAAAGGGTTAGTTTACCCAAAAATGAAAATTCTGTCATTCATTACTCACCCTCATGCCGTTCCACACCCGTAAGACCTTCGTTAATCTTCGGAACACAAATTAAGATATTTTTGTTGAAATCCGATGACTCAGTGAGGCCTTCATAGCCAGCAATAACATTTCCTCTCTCAAGATCCATTAATGTACTAAAAACATATTTAAATCAGTTCATGTGAGCACAATGGTTCAATATTAATATTATGAAGCGACAAGAATATTTTTGGTGCGCCAAAAAAACGAAATAACGACTTATTTAGTGATGGCTGATTTCAAAACACTGCTTCAGGAAGCTTCAGAGCATAATGAATCAGCGTATCGAATCATGATTCGGAACGCGTGTCAAACCGCCAAACTGCTGAAATCAAGTGACTTTGGCACTCCGAACCGCTGATTCGACATGCTGATTCATTATGCTCCGAAGCTTCCTGAAGAAGTGTTTTGAAATCGGCATGAGGGTAAAGTAATAAATGACAGAATTTTCGTTTTTTGGTGAACTAACCCTTTAAAATGAATACTGCCCTCTTTAAAAACACACCATATATTACACCAGAAATGGATTTTTAAGGACTACAACAAATGGCTGGTAGGCACTACAACGAGCAAACTCCAGTTTGAACAATGTAAGGCTGAACACCATTACTGACAATCCTCATTTTGGCTGCGTGAGATTCTCCAGCTTTGTTGTTGTTGAGCAACCTAAGTGCGAGCTGTTAAAGCTCCGCACTTTTCTGGAAAGGGGGCTGAGAGCAGCAGCTCATTTGCATTTAAAGGGATTAATGACTGAGCGGAGAGCACTGACATAGAGAGCGTTACTCACATGTTTCAAAAACATATTATTTAAAAAAATGACTGCCATTTTACAGACACACACATTTTTCTGCCCAAGGAAATTTCCTAACTAACCTACTGTATGTCTGTAGACCAAATTTTTATGCCAAGAAGCAAAGCTACAAACTTCAACAACCAAAAAAAAAAATAAATAAATAAATAAGTGCAGCTACATTTTTAGATGACATGGGTGGTCAGTAGAGGCAGTACAGGAAATGCTCTTTAACTCAGTTCAGCACAATTACATTGAGTAGCACATTACTAGCACATACAGCAAGTTGTGCTGCAGGAAATGAGTGCACTCTTTTTCCTCGACTCTATGATCAAGCTCACTTTCACTCCATCTGTCCTAACACTTATTACTCAGTGTGACTGCAGCGAAAAGAAAGAGAAATGCTTCTCTCCTTCTTTTTTTTTGACCAGAGAGAGCAAGTGAAGCAGAGTGGCAACCCAATTACCATACCATCGCTATGGCAATTTACAGCAAGTCACTTATGAAATTGTTATGAGGCGATAGGAGAGCTAGCCATCTGCGGTCTGCAGAAATGGAAGATCAAACACTCTGTCTCGACGCCACACTGGTTACCTGATCAGAGGTGTTTAGGTGTGGGGAGGGGTGAGATGGTCTCTAAAAAGTCTAAATGAATAGATGTCACATCAAATGTTCTTTACCGGGTCAGAGCTTTGACACAAATACGCTGTGTTTTTCCTTGACACAAGACGCACTCTGATAACCAACGAGCCGTGGAAAGCCCGGGCTGGGCTGCTGACAGCAAATTTTCGCCTGCAAGATATGGCCGTTCAGGTTCTGCTGAAAAACAACACACATACACGGCTAAAGTACCTCTGTGGTAAGCGAACGCTAATATGAAGTCAACACTCCCAAAACAGGAGTGAGTCTGGGCAGAGGTCCAAAACCTCATGCTGGTGTAAACAGAAACTGAAAAGCACACAATAGAAACACACATGAATACCTGTAAATGATAAAGGCTTGCTTTTGATGGTAGGAAATGAACTGTATGCTAGCTGTACGCTATTTTAAAATGTAATTTATTCCTGTGATGCAAAGCTGAATTTTCAGCATCATTACTCCAGTCTTTAGTGTCACATGATCCTTCAGAAATCATTCTAATATGCTGATTTGCTACTCAAGAAACATTTATTATTATTATCAATGTTGAAAACAGTTGGATACTTTTTTTTTTTTTTCAGGGTTCTTTGATGAATAGAAAGTTCAAAAGAACATTTATCTGAAATAGAAAGCTTTTGTAACATTATACATTATACATTTTTTGGGAAAGAAAAGAAAGAAATTAATACTTTTATTCAGCAAGGATGCATTAAATTGATCAAAAGTGTTAGTAAATACATTTATAATGTTACAAAAGTATTGAAAATGCTTCAATATGCATTTTTATTACAATATAAAATATTCAACACAAAATTGTATACTTGTATATCTGAGCTCATACATACAATACAAAATGTGAAAAAACACTTTATTTTAAAAATAACAATGGCATGACAGAATAAATTACATTTCAGAATTAAATTTCCCTATTTTTATTCTTCAGAAACACTATGGTTTTCGACTGAAATTCTATTGTGCGAACACAAATTCGTAATATTTTTGATAATAACAAAGTACAGTCATTTAATTTCCCAGACAGCCTTCTGCAAATAAACATTACAACCCTTTAAGCACAAGTCAACATTATTAATAAATCCATTTCGCTGATGATGCATTGAGACATCACCAGCGGCATCATTATCATTTAACACAACCAGAGTTTTCCGTTGGCATTATTTCTTTTTAAAAACAAATGAGTGATTTTTCCCTAATTATCGCATTAACCATAATGCGATAATCAACAAATCTGCATTTACATGAATGCTTAAACAGTTTGAGAAATATTATTTTCGCATTCTGGGTCAACACATAACCACACAGCTTAATGAGGCAGGGATAGTGATTCCAAAATACTCTACAGATCATTGCTTACCATTCTCCCTCTGTAAATATCATTCATCATAGCGGTATTCATTTGAAAGATCTCTCTGGCTCTCTTTCCTTCCCCTGCTGTATCCTTTCCCAGACACCAGGGTGCACATAGTGGTCAAGCCAAAGGTTTGGTGACAGATTGCTGTAGCTGACAGATTCAGAACACATCGGCCAAGGGCTCAAATGAACCTCTGTCCAACACCATCCATCTCCACATTGCGCCATTAATGGCTGCCCCTGATCAATGGTCCTCCCTTGAGGAATCACACACCTATCTCAGTCAATGGTCTCTGAATGTTATTACATTTCAGTTGTTGTGAAAAAGAGCAACACCCTGAAACTAATAGAGTCGCTGTCACTGTTTGACACGCACTTGGCAAATGGTGGATGGAGTAAAGGTGAAGAATACTGCTATTACAGCATTTCAGAAATGCCATTAACTCTCGAGAAAGGCAAAAAGAGCTGTGAGATTTTAAATCCATGATTTTTTGTGCAGATACATACAGTTGTGCTCAAAAGTTTACTTGATTTTGTTCATTGGTAATTGAGTGGTTGGTTTTGGTTTGCTATTGGTCGATCTCATGTGAGTGACAGGTCGCCCCGCCCTTGAGCCGAGACATTTTCAGTGTATACATTTTCAGTTAGTTAAAGTTAAAGTTGTTCAGTTTCATAAAGTTATGAGGGCACATGAATTAGTATATATATTTTATTTTTTTTATTATATATATTTTTTTAATTCATCGACCAATAGCAAACCACAACCAACCAATCAATTATTATATATATATGTGTGCATCGATAAATCATATTTATATATATATGTGAGCATGGATAAATCATTTATAATAAATACGGCAATATTCCATAAAAAACAAGATTTTTCAATTTTGATTTCATGGTTACTTTAAATCACAATTATCTTATCTTAAATATATCAAACCAAATGCCATTGTTTTGACAACCACATTTGAAACACAACCATTTTTTGCAACGTTTTGNNTACTTGAAATTTGTACTTGTGCCGTATTTCTTTAATATAAATTATAATTGGTTTGATATTTTGTTATATAATACAAAAACATTCCAATATTTAAGTGTAGCTTATGCGTCTAATTATTTTATGGGGCCACTGTATGTGATGTAGGACAATACAATTTAATTATTGCAATTATATTGCAATATAATTGCATTTATATATATATATATATATATCCCTCCATGGTTAAATTGTGCCCTGGCAGCTCTGTAGTTAATTTGGGAACTGAGGAGAGAATTCTACTTTTCTCACTTCTGAGACTTTTATTACACCTGCCTGTCTGGGTGTTCTTGTCTTGTCTAGCTTTCAAGACGATAGCTTCAATATTTAGTTACTTTCTCCATCCATTAGAGGAGCATCCAAGGTCAAAAGCTTGCATACCATTCACATCAAAGCACCTGACTCTATTGGAAAATAAAGGGAGGAAAGAAACGACAAAATGACAGAAAAGTTCTGTATAAAGACTCAGGTTTGATATTACTTTATGGCTTTAACAGCGCATTCTAGCTAGTCCACAATATACTAAATTATTATGTAATATCATATGAAACATACTGATATATATCAAAATACACTCAAAGGTGCGTTGTCATTTTTGGAGCCACATTCAGCCTAATACCTCCATTAGCAGGGAATTCTGTGTTTGTTTTCCCGCATGCTCGCTCATTCCGAATGCATCCTGCCTCTCACTACAGTCATGTTTGCTCTAAATAGCATGCTGTCCCCACCCTCAAAGTGTCAGTAGTGTTTTATATCTCACATATGCACACATACACACACATACACTCTCCTCTGAGCCTGCAAAACATGACTGACAGGAGAGATGTCATCACACATGCTGCCGTGGAAACAAACAACACCAATCAGCTTCCTGTGCTGTTGTCTACAGACCGAGGTGGAAAGGAAACAGCCCATGAACTGAAATAAACACAACTCTCTCTGATTCAGAATTGTATAAAATATAGTGCATGTTCCACATAAAACAAATGCTATATTAACTGGAATGTACTGCATTAAAAGATCATTTTTAGTTCAATTATAGTGCAATTTCTCAAATGTAACTTTGAGATTTGAAGGTTGTACAGCAGTCAATATTTTAGGATAGTTCACCAAAAAATAAAATTGTAATTATGTACTCACCCATTCCAAACACGTTTGGTGTTATTTTTCCAAGGTCCAGAGTAGATTGCCAACCAAAACCGCCATGGCAAAAGGCATAAAAAACCTCCATGACTAGCTCTGACTCATTCAACTACGCCATTTCGGGTCAAGGTGAAATATTGCAAGTATTAATTGTTAATCGGCCAAATTACAATGAGTGTTGAGCAAAGCTGCCGCCAGCCAGAGGTGAAATATTACAATTATGAATTCTTAATAGTCTAAATTATTTTAACTGAGGTCTGTTCAAGAGTCATTAACCTACTGAATGGTAGCTGCTGGTCATAATTAATTCACATTTGAGAACACCACATCGCTCCCTGACACTGAACATTTTGTTTTGCATAATTTAACCAGCATTACTTTTCTAGTACTATCACTGGTCACTATGGGTCACCAGACAGGGATTAGACTGCATGTGAGATATGAATGCTAAATTAATCACAACAAAACTGATATGCGTCCACTTCTGAAAGCGAATAATGGTTTTGTTTATAGGACTTCAAAAGATTATCACACAACAAATGGACCCTTTAGACTGTGATGACGCGTTTTCACAGTTATCAACATCGCAAATCTAGAAAACATTTTAATATTTTCATTTTAAAAAAATGCAATATATATTTATAATGCTTTAATTTGTGTTATGTTATGTAAATTACAAAAAAATAATTGACACTGCCACATGAGAGTTTCTAATACAACAGCTATACAATGGCTATATTTTCACCCTCTTTTGGAAAGTCGCGGAAATGCTATTGTGGATTTTTACTGTAAACCCTAATGCTCAAAATAATTAATTGGTTTGAGTAGGGTAAACTTAAATTAAACAAATTAGTTCAATCAAATTAACTTTTATGAGTATATAGAACTTTCTTTTTCCATGGAACTGACACATTTTAAGCAAAGACTATTGAATAACACAAGATGAGTCACTCATAATATTTTGAATGGGGGAAAGTGCAACATGCAATATGGCGAAATAAGTCCTGCCTTCTAAATAAGAGCCAATTGCCGATTAGTAAAGTCATTGTGTCACTGCAGCGACCGTTAGAAGCTCCGCTTCCAATAGAAACAATCAGACACCCGCTTCCTATAGAGATGCGCACTTAGAACTGCGCATACGCATTAGCTTGATCCAGCCTGAAAAAAAACTGTTTTTTTGTCATGATTCGAGCATTTAGTAACAAAATTTATGAGACAGTTGTATGTCAGATTTTCTTGGTGATTTCAAATATGAAATTTAAACGAAAGCTTGGCAAACAGCTTTGGAGAATTTGATGTTTCCCCATTCAGAGAGATAGGAGCTGCACTTGCATGCTCAAGAGGCGTGTCAAAGACGGACGCCGAGTGAAAAGACTTTTATGAACATGTTTCTTTTAATTTAGACAAACTTAAATTTAACTGAAACTGGGCTGGGATTTCTATTTCTCAGCATGCTTTGCCATGATACTAGAAAGGGAGAGTAAATGCTAAAATTAAGTGTTATATAAAGTTTTTTGTGCAATATGAATGTTAAGTGGGAGATTTAGGCCCAGTTTCACAGACAGGGCTTAGCCTAAACTAGGATTAGGCCTTAGTTCAATTAAGGCATTTAAGTACTTTTATAAATGTTCACTAGAAAAAAACACTACTGGTGTTCATCTTGAGACAAAACAATGGCACTGGCATATTTTAAGATATGTCAGTGCAAGTTATTTTCCGTTAAAACAGCTCAAACATGCATTTTAGTCTGGGACTAGCATAAGCCTTGTCTGTGAAACCGGGGGTTAACGTTTAGCTATGCTAATTTAAAAGAGTTTCTGTTATGTAGAATTTTTGGGAGATTACCATCATGGTGACAAGCTTAGTTTGAGAACAGAAATATGTTAAATGGTCTATATTGCAGCAACTGCTATGCTATGCTAATGATATCAAAGCATTGTGTTACCAAATAGCAAGTTAGCATTTACTGAATTATCTAGTTAAAGCTAGCCAAGTTTCAACTACTAAAAATATTTAAGTTGAGATTACATGATTTTAAGTTAAATGTATGAGTTAGCTTACTCAAATATTTCAAGTCAAGAGCAAATTAAAATGTATGAGTACAAAATAACAATTTACAGTGTTTGCTATTGAAGCAAATGGGAATACAAAAATTATATTTGCTGTCGTCTCCTATTCACCACTATACATGTTCACTCGACTATGACAACTTCTGCTTCTGAGAACCCTGGAAATGTGAAAAGTGTCCATAACTAATTAATAGTAATTCAACAAACAGCACAACAATAATCTTACAACTAGCAGTTATGCATGCCGGGAGCTTACAGACCCTTAACCAATCAGTAGCACTGTTCAATATCACATTTTTCATACTCTTTTAGGCTTGATGGGACAAAATTCAAGGGAATATTGTTAGTCTAACTTGTGCTATTATGTAGATTCATGGTAATTCACATTTCTAAGCATCTCTGACTCAAAAGGCCCCTGTTTGCTGGATAAAATGTAATTGCAGTGTACAAGATGAGTCATCAGTATTTTTGGTCCATTTTCCAGGAAGAGAAAGACATTTAAAATTAAAATGTGCACTGTATATCTGCTTTATTTTAGGAATACACTAAACTACAGATGGTTTCTGAGTAAACGAGTAGGCCTACGGAGGAAAATTCGACCCAGATGTTCAGACATTTGACTTCACAAATACAGGAATCTATGTTGATGTATTATGTAGAATCAGCACTGGAAATAGGACGAATCTAATTCATTTTTAATGTGGTAACATACTGATGCTTTAATTCTTTTGAAAGTAAGACAACATTCCATAGTGCAACATTTTTAGAGTGAAACTCTTCATTTTTAAATAAAAAATCATAAATATCATTATTAATATTAATTTATTATTATTATTATTTATAGTTTCACATTTGATNTATAGTTTCACTCTGCAAAGACAAGACAAAATCATTTTTCTTTGAAATAATACCAATGAATCATGAACAATAAGACCAATAATATGAGTTCATTTCTGAGCATGTTATGAACTGACTATATGGACTGATAGAGTTCATTTTAAATACTGTACAAGTCCCAATGTAAAACATTCCATTTCACTTGGGCTAAACTACCTATTGTGGGTAACTAGCAGAAATGAGGGGGGTAGTGCAAACCAATGAAAGGAGTCAGGGAACAAACAACCAGAGAAATCCACAAAACCTTTGGAGCATCTCTCACAATAGTTCTCTCGCCTCGTCTTGTTTTTGCAAAGGATGCCTGCTCGTAAATGTCTTCCAGGATTGATATCGTATTATTACTTGCACTTATTGAGTGGGTAGTTTCAAAGGGACAGTTATTAAAGCAAATATCTTTAATTTACGATCTGGGGCCATCAATCTGTTCTAGTAATAACAGCAAGGAATTCCTTATTAGAGTTGAGAGAGAAATATTGAGTTTCCTGACATATCCTCAGCTTGGTGAAAATATAACCGTGCTCAAATCATGAAATGCGAGTCTACAGGAGGTGTGCAAACGAACCGTGAGAAAAAAATAGCCTGCATTATCATAGTGCCGCAGTTAACCGAGCGAAATCTAAAATGCTGATTGATGTCATCATGGTATATATATGCATTCAAAATCAATTCCTTGGTTAGCCTTACTATGCAATATTGCTTTCAATATAGTAATAACAATTGACATGCTATATAGTGAATGGTAAACTAAAATGAAACGTATCTTACATGCACTCTTCTATAAGGCAGAGAAAAGTTAGAGAAAGTTAGAATTCAGCCTAAAAATCCTCAAACCACCTCAAAAATAATGGCCAAAATTGCAGGGTCCTGTGAGCCTTTTTTTTTAAAAAACAGAGCGAGTAATTTTAAAGGCTTCATGATGGCGATTTTAACACTCTGTTCTCAGCGCGGCCCTCTAGAACGCTGTCAGCACTTCTCTGCTAATTGCCGCCGTCAGTTAAAACCATTATGATCCCCTTTTATTCTGCCCAAAATAGAAAAAAATCATGTTGCTCAGAGTCACAGACTGACCGCCAGGAAGTCTCAATGGCTACTAATGAAATGCTAGTCACGGGTAAAAGCTTGGTGTGTAAGCTCTGTATAAGAAGTCAGATGAGTTATAATAATGGTGATAATGACTTGTTTAAACAATTCTTAATAAACTTATTTGATTGTTACTGATTATTACTGTTGCTATATGTTTGCTTAAATTACAGTTTCAGTGCAGTTTGGGCACAGCTACTCTTGCTTTACTATTACTATCGTCCACTCAGCACTTAAGAAATGTCAATTCAATGTTATTTACATACCGAATTTCAAAATTTTTTGCAGTAATACGTAAATAACTATATGGAAGTTAATTATGTGGAGACCAAAAAATATCTATATATCAGCTTTTTAAGAAGTACCCTCTATCTAGATGAGATCTGCACACTCCTGGGAAGCTTTTTAAACTGTTTTAAAGGACTTCATATATGCCAGACTCTTGCTGGCTGCTTTTTCCTTCACATTTTCTGTGTGTGTCAAACATATGGTCAAACTTCACCCAAGGCAAATGCCATCTATGACAACTGAAACAATTACTACTTGCATTAAATGTCACATGCAGTACTTTGTCAAACTATAAAAAAAAATAGTTTGAGGACATTTATGCCATGTCTGTCTGTCTACTGTATCCATATACTGTATCTGTCCATCCATCTATCTATCTACAGTATCTATTTACTGTATCTATCAACAGTATCTATCCATCCATCCATCGTATCTACCTATCTATCTATCTACAATATCTATCTATTGTATCTACAGTATCTATCTATCGTATCTACAGTATCTATCTATCTATCTATCTATCTATCTATCTATCTATCTATCTATCTATCTATCTATCTATCGTGTCTTTACCCCAGTATACCGTGAGAAGTGTTCCACATGGTCCAGTGTCCCAAAGGAAACACTGACCTGCCCTGCAGACACCAGAATATCAGAGTCCAAAAATTGAGATGTCTTCCTCCTATCTTTCCCTGGAACAAGCTATAGCAATGCTATTCTACACAGAGTGCACTGAGGCATGCATGATTTCCCTTGTAGACATACAAGCCCACTCTAGGCTGAAATTCTGCAGTCTGTGACAAGCCAGCCAACATGCACTTTCATATGGAAATAACTGTAAAGATTATATAAAATGTTTACAATTTAATTTAATTGAACAATACCAGGAAGGAACCCTCATGTAATTTATAATATCAACCAAGAAGCTCTATAATAATTGGAGTGAGGAATAAATGGCGCAGTTATGAAATCTACTAGCAGGGGCTTACTAGACCATGCTAATGAATAATGTCAACCATTATTTATCAAGACAAAGAAGGTTATTATACAAGTGCAAGAGTTAAAATGTAAGTGGGTATGTGCAATTTAACCTTGCAGAATAAAATATTTTGATGATCTCATTGACATTAAAAATTCAATTCAGTTTGGGGCCATATTTCATCAGAACATTATTCCAGAACCAGTTACATCTGTAACTTTATGACCTGCATGGTGTATCACTTCAAGCCCTGTATCTGAAGAAAAGAGACCAGCTGTCAGATTAAATCTGATAATCAGCTCTTGCAATGTGGTTTTCACGTCTCCATTATTCCAGCGTGCGTTGCAGAATCTCCCCCTGCAGCTACTGACTAACAAATCAGAAAATGCTTGATTGCTGTGCATTAATATGGAGACGCATCTATTTAAGGAGAAGAGGAGGGAAACATTCCATCTAATCAACAGCAAGACATGATCTTATTGCTCTATGAATTTATTTGGAGAGATTTTACATAGATGCATCAACGTCTTCAAGATCAACACAGGAAATAAACATATCATCTCAATTGTTTCTCCTAGAGAGCAATTAGATTAAGTGGTGAGCAAATGGGACATTTCTAACATACTGTATCGCTTTGAGTTTCACAAACTGAGTTTAGATATGCCAGTCTGTAATCTAAAGTCAGAAATTTCCATATAAACTATTTCCCAACAAATTCTTCCAAGACCAAATGATCAAAGCTATCAATGATATCAATGCCAGTTTTACAGCTCTTACTGTAGCATAGCTTCTTATTGCCATGTCCGCATCTGAGGCTATTTTCATGGCAAAAACTGAGTTACAAAAAAATACAAGAGTTGCATAAACACACACAAAAAAAAGAAAAACCAAACAAAAAGAAAAATACAGCAGTTAATAATATACAAGAGGCTTTACATTGACATATTACAAAAATTTCAAAACCTTTTCTGGTAAAATCTTACTTAGTCCTTAAGTGAGCTTACTAAATAAAAATGGTGTCTATACTTGCATTAAAAGCAGGACAGTCCAATTAAATATGTTTAAGGGAAAATCTTGCAGAACATACATGGAGTTGGGTATTCACCTTCACCTAATCTAGTATGACCTATGCAACATCTAGTGAATACCACTTGATCAAATCTTGTTTTAAAGAAGATTAAAAGTCGTGGGGATTTTCAGCTCTTACTGTACAGTATGGCGAATGTACCGCTGTAGGATGAAAAACTCCATCTCATTTTCTCCTCCAAATTCAAAATCATCCGAGATTGTTGTTTTACCTTTTTTTGTAAAGGGCATTTGACTTAATCTTTGCACGTTCCCTTTGTAGACACCGGATCGGTACTTTACTCGGTACCTACATCACGCGTGACCTTTCCACCGTGATTACGTAATGCGTGGCGCAACCCATTTGTGGTTAAAATATATATATATTTAATTTTTTTTTTTTTTTAGAAAATGACCGATCGTTTCGCTAGACAAGACTCTTATTTCTCGTTTGGGATCATGTAGAGCCCTTTGAAGCTGCACTGAAACTGAAATTTGGACCTTCAACCCGTTGTACCCCAGTGAAGTCCACTATCCTGGAATGTTTTTTCCTCAAAAACCTTAATTTCTTTTTGACCGAAGAAAGAAAGACAAACATCTTGGATGATATCGAGGTGAGTAAATTATCAGGAAATTTACTTAAGTAGCAATTTTTTAAACAAATTTTTCAGTCAAGCACATTGAACATTGTTTTTGTCTTGTTTTAAACATAACCCTCACTAAATTTGGTCAGATCTATGCATTAAAGATATAAAATTGCCAAAGGGTTAAGAAAACTGTAATTCAAGTTATATTGTCTGAAAAAAGATTCTTTATTTAATTGTTTGTTTTTTTGTTTGTTTGTTTGTTTTTGCTTCTCAATGGATTTTTTTTTGTTTTAATGATGTTAAGATATTTTAATGGGGACAAAAGCAGAGAAGAATACCAATAAGGAAAAGAATTTTGCAGCGCATTTTTTAAAGCAGTCTGTGCAACAAATATCTGAAACAAAGACAGATCTCAAATATTTCCTAAAATATAAAAGACCAATGTTTGAGCAACATGAAATGCACACATTTAATTGTCCATGTTTATTAGGGAGACCCCCAAAACAACTAGGACTTTATTGCATTTCTGCAAGTTTTATGTTTTTATTTATTTATCAAAGTTGCCAGATATTCTCTCATTTCCCTTGCCTCTGTTTTTC
>RJVU01043279.1:140176-175141 GCA_003731715.1 Anabarilius grahami | reverse complement strand
CTAATGAGTCCTGGCATTGCTGTTGTCCCTGAGGTGTTTTTGGGCTGATCTGTGCTCTCTTAAGGGTGTTCTGAGAGGTTGACTCTCCAAAGCAGCAGGAGGCCCACACTTCTCTTAAACAGCAGGGCTAAAGAGGTTTGTTTACTGGGTAACACCTTGGCCTGACCTCCCCGAGCCACTGGGAGTTACTCTGTGATTAGTTCTGTGCTAGCCTGGAGCTGAGGAACCGGCATCGGGTGGAAAGCCACTCTCTCCCCACCACAGGGTGAATGATTGGGCAACTCGCGCTGTAATCAATCACCCTTTCTACCTCCGACATACCGCACGTACACATCCACCGGGAGAAGGATGGGGCCTCCTAAACTTGTTGCTATCTTTGTCGCCGTGCCTGAAAAGCTACATGATTTTATTTAGAGTCGGCCTTTGACTTGATAACAGGAGATTAATTGTCGCTGTTGCTTGGTTTTGTCCCCAATGGGTCCTTGTGGCTTTCGGCGAACACAGAGAAAGGAAGACACAGCCTCGCCAGGATATACGCAGCTAATGTCTGTGTGTGTATGTGCTCAAATATGACATTCTCTTTTCACTCCTGGTCCACTATACTGTTTGCCACTCGGCCCCTGTGGACAGGGTCTCATTATTGCGATGTGTATTCACATCTTCCACCTTTTGCCCTGGGTTCTCCTTCACTTTGTCGCTTTCTCCTTACAATGAGATTTCAGTGACAAGCATGACACCTTCTCCTCTGGCACCCCTGTTGGCTTGCAACTGGGCTCCACTGACCTAACACTGCACTCCCATCAAGAGACTTCAGAAAGTAAAGTCACAAAAGTTATTACTTTTACATCTCAATGGTTTCTCCTAGACAGAAGCAATGAGAGTAAATGGAGATCAAACAGAGACTCAAATGGAGAACAGATCCAGAGTTGCATAATTAATTGAAATAAAACTGTAATGTTTAGTGGCTTGGTGCAATTGCACTGAAAAAAAATATTTTTTCGTAGTTGTGAATAAAACAAAAAATTACTTGTTTCTTTGTGAAATTTGTGAAATTTGTGAAATTTTCTCAGTGAAAATTTTTCAAAGTAAATTCAACACCAATTTGTTTCAGTACATCAAATCGCAAAGGTTCCAATTTAATTATATAAATACACTGCCCAGCCAAAAAAAAGTAGCTTTTTGGATTTTAATAGGCAAATACTTGAATGGATATACATCTATGAATGGATAGTTGTTACAGTAATTATCATGTTTCTAGCATGTTTTATGTTTGGCAACAGTTCTTCTAACCCTAACAGATAAAGTGTGTAGCTTTTCATTTCTTAACCATATCGGAAGATGTTTCATGGCCATATTCCAGGATGACAATGTCAAGATTCATCAGGCTCAAATTGTGAAAGAAGGTTTGGGAGGGAGAATGAAGAGTTATTTTCACACATGAATTGGTATCTCTCAGTCCTGACCTTAATGTCATTGAAAAGGGTGTGCTGGAGGAGACTTTACAGAGAGGCTCACCTCTTGCATTGTCAATACAAGAAGTTAATCAAAAACTGATGCACCTCTTGATGGAAATAAAATCAAAACATTTATTTCCAGCAAGAGATGCATCAATTTTTGGTCAAGATCTTTGATCGTCTGTTTTCTCTAATGCTTCCCATTAAAGTTAATGTGTATATATTTGCACGCAACTCACCAATATGGCTGCGATGTGTTGAGGCCAGGCTCAGCTGACCCCAGAGAGACAGCAGACAGATGCCCAACAGCAGCAATCTCCTGCCCACACGCTGCAGTTCCCTCTCCCGCATCCTACAAACACACACAATACATAAAGGCAATTGACATATGATTCAATGACATATGGGAAATAACAGTCAGTAAAAAGCTAATTTATCTTAAATACACCATCAAACACATGAAAATACCAGTGCCATGGTTTAGTAATGCTTTCAAATGGTAATACTACGGTACTTTGATATTGAGGAACAGGGCTAGTTGTTACATAGGCTATATCTCATTAAAAACACTAGCTTATTCAGACGACAATATAATAGAGGTAGATTTTAACCGAAATTTTCATATAGTTTGGGGGAAAGTGTTGGAGTAGGTTGTCAGATGTATTTTTAAAATGTTATAAAATCATAATTCAGTTTATTCATTACAATTTGTTTGCCAAAACAGTGGTTTGATGTTTTTGTATGCTATATTTAATTTTTGCTGTATTATCAATTATTGTTTATCAGTTGTTTTCCTTTTTAAATTTAACTGAAAAACCTGCTATCCTGTTGTTGTTGTTGTTGTAACAACTTCCACCATATTGTGTAAACTATTGGGGCATGTTGTCACAAAAGGTCAAGATGTGTTCAGTAATGAATAATAAGGGTGGAAATGTTCTACAGCTTTTTGTTGCCAAAAAACTCAGACATGGCAAGCACTGTAAGGCATTTCAATCATTGTATTGTCTACAAGTGACAAATTGTTACATGAAATGTCTATTTTGATTTCTTGTTCATTTTAATGTAATACCATGCTAATTTTTCTGTAGTGAAACATTCTCATTTTACCCAATTTGGCAAACAAACCATTTTGCAATTTCCCTTAATTGACTCAAACACCCAGAAAATAGCCTATTTACAGTACCATTTAAATGTCATATCAAATATTCAATTTTATTCTGAAATGCAGTCAGTCAAAAATATGACTCCAAAGCACAACGTGACCCATAAATCCTCAAAATGCGAAATAGTTTAGAACACGGCAGACACGAATCCAAACACCCATTAATTTCCTCAAATATCAGCCATCCTTCAAATGTGTAAGCGAGTGACAGAATCTCGCTCTTTGGCGGTGGTCCGCTCTTGTCTGGAAAGCACCGCAATCTTGATATACTATCAGAGGCTGCAGGCCAGTAATTCCCTCTCTGTCTTTGAGGGGTCCGGAGAGACCAGAACACACAAAAGCAATCATCGTGCCGACATGCCAAGCTTGTCTTATTCTTGTAAAGGGGGGACAACAGCAGTATCACAGGCATCTTTTCATGTCTTTTGCCAACATCTCTCCTCAAATTACAGCAAAGGCGGGCTCCATGTGAGGGGCTGTGAGCCTGCATGTTTGGCACAGACTGAGAGGCTTTTCTGCATATGTTCAGCAGTAAGTCAGACTCTGGAGGTTTCCATGTCCTTCATTACACTAAACTAAAAGAACATTGGTTTGGTTTGTGGCTGCAGCAGAAGCATGCGAATGACCCAATTTGAGGTTTTGATCAAGGCAGGCATTTTCTGAATCAGTACTATTTGATTAGAGAAAAAGCACTCAGTTGCATTTTGCAAGCCAATAAAGGACTTAAACATGTTAATGAACACTAATTCGATATAAAGAAAAATATATTTATACAGTAAATAGTAGGGCTAGATTTCTACAGTAGTGCTTACACGTGAAAAACTGACTGCCACAACGTAGCGTGTTCTGGATGGTTTCCAGGGCATTCCTATGCAGCTAATAGACTTCTGAGTGGATGCCATGCAGTTCCTGGGGATTTCTAGACGATTGCCGGGGCTTTGCTATTCTGTTGCCAGGGTGTTCTGGTGGTTGTTAGGGTGTTTCTATGCAGCTGGTAGTGCATAGAGTGTTTTTACTATGAAGTTGCTACCCAGCTAACAGGCAATGCTCTCAGAATTATGGCTAACATTGTGGCAAGGTTCTCTCATTCATTCAGAATGTTTGTTCAAAGTTATAATAATGTTCTCAAATTTTTAGCACAAAACATTATTTATACATCGTTCATAGAACGTTTTCACCTTAAAGGTTTAGCTGGATGTTTGTTTTTTAAATGTTACTACAGAGAACATTCAAAAGTAACATTCCCATAATGTTTGCAAAATGGAACATTCAAACCAAGAAAAAAAAAGTTTTTAAATCATTTAAAAAAAGTGGATGTTCTGAACATTCAGAGTACATTCAGAAATAACGTTTTCATAACTTAATAGGAACGTTAGCAAAGCGTTCTTAGAACATACTTTTGTAGCTGGGTAGCATGTTGCCAGGGTGCTGCTATGAAGTTGGTAAGGTGATATAAGTTGCTTCTAGTACAACTTTATGTGGTTGCTTGGGTGATGCTATTCAGAGAGGTGGTTGTCAGGGTGTTGCCATGTGGTTGCTGGGGTGTTTTGGATGATTGCCAGGGCTTTGTAATTCATTTGTTATGCGGTTGCCAGGGTGAACTGGTGGTTGTCAAGGCATTTCTATGTTGCTGATAGTGCTCACAGTGACTTTTACAATGTCAATATGCGGATGCTAGCAAGTTCTGAGTGGTTTCAGAATGCTACTATGTAGCTGCTATAGTGTTTTCTGAATGGTTGTAAGAGTGTTCATATGCAGTTGGTAAGGTGTTCTGAGTTGTTTTTAGTACGTGTTAATGTGGTTGCTAGGATGATGCTTGATGATGGGTGTTCTGACTGGGATACCGCAAAAACATTGTTAAGCCCACAGTATACTTCACTTTTTATGCGTACGCGAGGGTCAGCATACAATGCGCGTGACGCAGATTTCATCATCAGAATGGTACGCGCGTACTGTATGCGCACCACTTGATTTTTGTAACCACGCATACTTTGCATGTGCTGGTCACACATGCGTATTTATTTATTTATTTATTTATTTTTTGCAGTAATTAGTTTATCCACAAGGTGGAAACCATGCCCTGGGGGCGTCGATTCATAAGGTAGTTGAAGAAAAACGGCATAAACAGAACAGACCGTAACGCATGCGAGCTACAGCGACAATGGAGGCCTACATAGACCAGAGATTGTGTGAAGTGGTTAGAAAATACCGTCATTTGTACAGCTCTGCGTCACACGGCTGTGTATGCGTACGAGTAAAATGAAGTATGCTTTGCAAGGCTGAGCAGGGCTTTATGAAGATGAAAATGTGTTCTGAGTTTTTGTAGCATGGTATTAGTGTTGTTGGTAGGGTGTTGTTATTAGGGTTGGAAATCGAAAATCCATTTCAATTCTGGAATTGGAGACTTGAGGTCAGGAATCTGATACTTGACATAAAATAAAAATTTTGATTCTGCTTATTGATTAATGTATTCACATTTTAATGTGGTTTTAAAAGTGCAAGACTTGAAAGAGAACTCAATTCGGCACGTGTGCGCTGTTTTCTGTGCTGGACACATCCACAGCACACGCACAAAAAGCCGCCTCTCATATAGTGAACGAATACTGAATTGAGTTCTCTTTTGTGTCTTCTTGCTATTGAACAGACAAATACACACAAAATTATGTCAAAATATTCTCATAAACGCAGTCGGTTATGTCTTAAGAACGTAAATAGTTGAGAAAGAAAGTGCATGTGTGACAGTATTTTGGATCCATGCATTAGATCTTAAAGTGACTAATAAACCTGCTGTCATCTGTGTTAAGTGGTTGCTAAGTTTTTGCTTCACTGTACTGTTTTCCATTTTAATCATTCGCCAGGTGAAAAACATCAAGTCCGATTACCTAGAAAAGAGATAGCACCTCTCCTCAACAAGCCACACGATCTGAGGTAACATTCATGTCCATAACACAAACTACAACGGACTCCTAACTCCTACTAGAAATTATAACAGCGATGATTGCCTTAGCAAACAACACTAAAAAATGAAATATGCACTTTTTAAAACTTGATTAGAAAATTCAAGTCTTTGCACACATTGTCAGAGCTTCACAAGTATCATTCATCAACCTAGCGTCTTTTCTTTCTCTCTTTCCTCCGTGCTTTCTTTCTCCCACCCATAAGCACAATTAGCCTCTCTGCCCGCAATAACCACACAAAGCCGATGGGGTTCACAAGCTTATGAGGTCGTTGACAAGTCACTGGAGTTGAAGTATTGAAAACACACACACTGTAAATAGCTGACGTCGCCCTGCATGCACCCAAAGGGCTTGCACGTATTGATTGAAGAGAGACGTGGGTAAATAGGAGCCAAAGAGGTCAGAATGTTTTTTTTCCTAACAAACCCAGGCGTGCAACAGCACTTTCCTAAGCGGACATGTTTTGGTTTAAGGGCAGAACAATTCAATTGCATTTTCAACGTGTTAAGAAACAAACAATGTAGCCCATGACAAGCCCTCATGTGGTCCAATCAAATCCTCAAAACACCTGATCCAATTCAGGGTATGATGGAGGCAGCCATTAAGTTCACTATTAATTTGGTCAGTATATACTGTATAATGCCTACGTTTTTAAAATAATATGTAATGCAATATGCAACATGCAACGGTAAATGTTTCACACAATAGTACAAACATTTGCATTCTGTGCACAGTATACGTACTACATAATGCAGAAACATTAAGAGTATACACTACACTAAAAAATGCTGGGTTAACCCAACCGTTAAAACAGCACAGTCACTGGATTTGTCCATTTTTAACCCAACTTGGGTTGTTTTTAACCTAGCATTTTTTAGAGTGTACTGTTGAAAAATTTGGGGTCAGTAAGATTTAATATTAATACTAATACTTGACATACACGTTACTATATGTACTTACTATAGTAATAACAGTAAATTATGCATAATTACAAGTAACTAACCCTAAACCAAACCCTAACCCTAACCATAACTATATAGTAAGTACATGTAGTTATTTAATATTACGCACTACTTATTTGAGTAAGTACAATGTAACTATGTCACCTTAAAATAAAGTAACCTTAATACTTTTATTCTGCAAGGATTCATTAAATTGATCAAAAGTGAATGTAACGACTTATAATGTTACAAAAGATTTCTATTTCAAATAAATGTCACATGTTATGTTGCGCTAAAACTCATCACATTATTTTGCATTCTTAGCTAAAACACATTTTGCACAATATACCGCAGACTTAACAGCAACATGCAAATGCAAAATGCAAACATGCAAATGCAAAAATAATAGTAGTACACTATTCCAAATGATCCAAATCCTGTTTTTCCTTTGTGGACCCACAATTCTTCACTCCCTCTGAGGCAGTATGACTCATTTTTAAAGCATATAAACACATAAACCAGAGGGAGGAAAGAACCAACAAGTTATTAAGCGTCTTCTCCCCAGACTCATCATCTCGCTGCAATATGTGTAAAACACTATACACCTAAGGGACACCGACATCAGCAGCTGATTGACAGCATTAAAGACACCAATGAAGGCATTTTAGAAAACATTCAAAGAACAAGCATTAAGAGTAAAAGTGCAATTGCCAAACCACTCAAACGCAATAAAGTGAGTGAAGAGGAAAAAAACTCCTCCACCTGTTTTCCCCTAGAAGAGCGAATCACTTTCAAACGAGCAATCCAGCCCACCACGGCTGGCTAATTAGTCCCTTTGGAATGCCCCTCGTGCAGATGGCAAGATGTCTGACATATTTATTTTAGTCCTTCTCGTCAAATCTCTCCTTTCTCTGGTTCTCAAACTCACCCTCTTCGTATGAACGGAGGCGGTAAATGCATTTAGTCCTGCAGATGTAGAATCATACAAGTTCTCCAGACTCGCTTGACCTTGCTGCGTGGATGTAAGTGCGCTCATATGAAAGAAGCAAAGAGAAAACAAAATTACAGAGCCGCCCAGGTAGGCGCATTTCCCCACAGGGCTGGAAGGAAGCGGGCACGCGAGGCTCGCGCCTGCCAGCTCGCCAACCACAGGAGTGCAACTTAAGATCTAGACATCTGCTGGGTGAAGTGGGGAATCAAAGATGGAGAAGGTCTGAAAGAAAAGAGAGAGGAATGTATTCAGAGGAAGAAAAGAGGGCCTCAGGTGTAGTTACGGGTCCACAGCACCATTGATGGGCCTTGACAAGCAAGAGCCAGCAGGGGGAAAACAGACGTTTGGGCGCTAGGCACTTTCCACAAATAGGATTCAAAATGGGTCTGAAGTATTGTATTAGTTTCTTTTTTCGACAAAAATGCTCAGTCAAAGGAGGTGCTTAGCCTTCAAAACATGGTGATCATCAAACTAAATATTAGTCTGTTGCTAATTTAAAACTTTATAAAACATATACAATTTAAAACTTTAATTTACATATAAAACAATCAAAATTAAGCTTTCGCTTCAAATGGGATAGTCTATTTGCGACCAAATGTGCTTTTTCATTCAAAGGATGTCCACAACAAATAATATTTAAACACTAGATCTCTTATTTCATGATCTCTAAAAAAAAAAAAAAGAACAAATGATGAATGTGGACAATACACAATCTATTTATCTACAGAAGACCAGTCAGACAGTATTGTTATCACTGACTCAACAATACGATTTATTTTTTGATCAGAAACACTATCAAAATGTGTTTGTGTTGAAATTAATAAGACAACATATGGTGGGCAGAACACTTTGTGTGACAAGCTTTTTGGTTCAGTTGCTTTGAAAACTTCTAATACCAGCCAATATGGAGCCTTCAAAGCTCAACGTTTGATGGCAGTCAGTTGGTGAAATCAATAGCAATATATGTAGATTTTTATAAATGGATTCTATTGCATCTGAGTTCAGACTGATGTACAAAACAACAACTTTCAGTTGTCAATGTTTTAAAGGAATTTCTATAAGCAATTATTGCGGTGCAATCTGTTCAGGTCAGTCTCAGATGTCCCTAGCATGGTTAGCCAAACGTTTGAAACTGTCAAAAAACAATTATCAAAATACTGTAGTATTCTGTACTACCATGCAAAAGATTGGAGTCTGTAAGATTTTGGGAAATGTTTTTTGAAAGAAGTCTCACCAAGGCAACAGTACAGTGCAGTAATATTGTGAAATATCATTACAATTTAAAATAACTTTTTTGAAATTTTGATATATTTTAAAATTTTAAATTTATTCCTGTGATGCAAAGCTGAATTTTCAGCATCATTACTTCAGTCTTCAGTGTCACATGATCCTTCAGAAATCATTCTAATATGCTGATTTGACGCTCAAGAAACATTTCTAATTATCAGTGTTGAAAACGTCTCGGGTTACAGATGTAACCCCTGTTCCCTGAGTAAGGGAACAAGACGCTACGTCGAAAGTTCCCACGAAAGGGAACAGTTATACTGCTTAATGTTTTTGTGAAAACCATGATATTTTTTTTCAGGATTCTTTGATGAATAGAAAATAAATACATTGTGTCAATCACGTTTAAATACTGCCTCCGAAACTTTCATCCATCATAAAAAAAAGTCAGATCGGGTTCAATTCTCGGCTTTTTCGCATTAGTGGCAAACATTTTGAGAGATGTTTTGACAATTCAGAGCCACCATAGAAACGAATGCCAAAATGCCGCCTGACAAGTTGATCCACTTCGTCTTGCATCACAAAGCACTGTATGACAAACAAAGTACATATACACTGCCCGGATTTTAATAGGCAAATACTTAAGAATCTATGTTATATGTTTGGCAACGGTTCTTTTAACCCTTAAAGATGGAAATAACATCTTGATGGAAATAACATCACAACATTTATTTCCATCGAGAGGTGCATTATTTTTGTGTCAAGATCTTGTATTGACAATGCAAGAGGTGAGCACTCTGTAAAGTCTCCTCCAGCACATCCCATAAACTTACACTGAGGTTAAGGTCAGTGCCAATTCATGTGTGAAAATGATTCTTTATGCTCCCTCCCAACAATTCTTTCACAATTTGAGCTTGATTAATCTTGTCATTTTCATCCTGGAATATGGCCATGATACATCTTAATACATGGTTGTTTAAGAAATGAAAAGCTACACACTCCATCTTTAAGGGTTAAAAGAACCGTTGCCAAACTATAACATGCATAATAATCACTGTAATAATGATCTATCCATAGACTCTTAAATATTTGCCCATTAAAATCCAAACAGTGACTTTTTTTTTTGCCCGGGGAGTTTATATTAGTGGTCTTCTTTTTAATATGTTGCTCCAGTATCGCTGGCAAAGCATCAAACTGAGCCACTGACATCCTAAAGTAAACTTTGAATCTTTTGGGATAATCCAGCAGCGTCTTGATAAGGAGGTGGAACTCTCCTTAATCTCTATGCAATCTCAGAATTAGATGGACTCAATATTTCCTCTTTCTTTTTCTCTTTTTAAGAAGAGCGAGGACAACAAAATCATCCTTACTGCTTGAAGACTCCATTTTGTATTGTTTTGAGAATTTTTTCAAAACGGATTAGTTAATACAAACCGAACTCAGTATGCAAGGTTTCTGTGCTTGACAAATTTTTAGGATGACGAATATGAAAAAAATGCATACAAACTCAATGTGCAAAGACCTTAACTTGTGATTTAGCAGTAGGAACTTGCAAATCATGCTTCACGGCATAGACATAACAAAAACTGTCCTCGTCGAAAACAGTGCTAATTTGCACCCTGGTTCTGACTCAAAGAACGATATCTGATGCTATATGGTTTACCGACAGGCACGTATGACTTTGAATGACTTGAAACAATTTGTTGTAAGATTGGGGGGAAAAAACTGAGAAAAAGGAAAGAAAATGCAATATAGATACAAGAAAGAGAAGTCTGCATGTTTACACACCTATATGAATGTGAGAGCTGAACATCATTTTCCTTGCAGCTTCAAGACAACATTTTCAAGGTGGTTAAAATATGGGGGAAGCTAGTTGAAGTCTTGCATATCTCGTCTGTAAAAGTCAAACCGTACACTGATTGCATGCATTTCACCAAGATGAGAATACAAAGGATTTTCTTTGTTTTCTGGGTGATCTTTCCACTTTGTGACACAGTGAAAACTCCTTACGAATATTCCTGTGCTCTTCATTTCCAGATGAAAGATTCCGCATCAACACGAACTGAACTATAGGAAGCCTGTCTTTAGTCTACCAGCAAATGTCTGTTGAAACAAGGAATGGAATCATGTGCAAAGATGATTTCACTCCTGATGGAATAGAGCCGTGAAACTTAAGACACGCCTTATCTTACCTCATCTTAAAGAGGTCCTATAATGCCCCTTTTGCAAGAGATGTAATATAAGTCTTTGGTGTCCCCAGAATGTGTCTGTGAAGTTTCAGCTCAAAATATATGTGAGCAAAAACCTGCTGTTTTTGTATGTGTCCTTTTAAATGCAAATGAGATGCTGCTCCCGGCCCACTTTCCAGAAGAGGGTGGAGCTTTAACAGCACGTGCTTTGGTTGCTCAACAACAAAACTGGAGAATCTCACGCAGCCTAAATGACGATTGTCAGTAAAGGCAACTTGACGTTTTTGAATGGTTAGTGGATAAATGTATGTAGTTGCTGTGGAGTTGATTCAACTCATCGACTAGCATGTGCCGTCATGTTAATCTTTTGTGCAAATCCAGCGTTGAATTGACCCTTGTTTGTGAGGCCGTCCGGCGTAAAATGACCGCATGGCGACAACACTCTACTACAATAACTCTTCCTCTTCTCTAAAGCAGCCCAACATGGCCTCACCCTCTTTATTGTGTGTTCTCAGGGGCAGGGTTTATGTACATTTTAGGGTTAGTGATGTCACCAACCTGAGAAGAAGCTCGTTATAGTCCCTACCAGCCGTTTGTTGTAATCCTTATACAGAGAATTCGAGAAAGCATAACTTTACAGATGTTGTTTATGCTCAAACATTTGACCGGTGGACCCATGGTTTAAAACTCCTGCATTATAGACATACGCGTACAGGTACATGCATGTACACACACACACACACACACACATCTCGTCTTGACTGCCCTGTGGATGTGCCCGACTCATTCTGCAAGTGTCTCTCATTTTCCAGGTCTCTCCTCATAGGTCCCGCTGAGGGACAGAGGTCAAAGATTTCGGAATGACTTGGACTATAGCATACAACTCCAAAGAGGATACGCGAGGAGTGTGTCAAATATAATATCAGATCAGAGGACATTTTTTTGCATTGGGTGAAAAATACAGCTAGAACAAAAACATTTTGGACATTTTTTAGGGGGAGAACTATAATTAGGTTAATTAATTATATAAGGTATTACAGCATTTGTTCTAATTACATACTCTGAATTACATTTTTAATAAAACAGTTGTATGGTGAAAAATTAAAATGGTAGATGGATTAAGAAAATAACCCTTTTATTATGTTCCAACCTGATTTTATTTTAAACCAAACATTACATTTAATTAGCAAGAGTTAATTATTCAATTTAATCCTATTATTTCAATTATGTGTCCCCATGGATTTTTTTAATTAGATTTTGCATTTACCAGCAATAACAACTGACCCTATAAAACTATCATGACAATGTACCATGGACAAAAAACAGTACCCAAATAAAGAAAAGCAAACAAACAAACAAACAAACAAGTAAATAAATCACACTTATGAAGCCCAAAACTATTGTATTTGGTGAGACAAAAGCCGTAAAAATCTCTTAACACTACTGTTGTTGTAATGTTGTCATGTGATGCCTGGTTAGAACTCAATCAACAGTTACACTCACTCCACCATGGCATAATTTTATTATTAATATATATGACCACTACTTTGGTCCAATGAGATTTCAGTATGTGGGTGGAGCTACTTGGATTGTTAGGTTAAAAACACTGATTAACACCCTTTTATCACTTAACGCTTTATCACGTCATGTTTGATTGGGACACTATAATATTGTTCTATTTATTCTACTACAAGTATACACTCAAATGTTGGCCAGGTTTTTGTATTATTTCAAAGGATTATCAGAGTACATAAAACCATTAAACACACGTATGTCACAGACAGTGAAACCTAGAAGGCACTACGTTCTATTTTAACATCATATTTGTACACAAACATTTGAAGAAAAAAAAAAAAACATGTTCACATTCATTCAAAAGCATAAACGGTGCAAAACCAACATTCAACAGGTAACATCAAGTGTATCAAGTGAAGATTAAAAAAAAGAAAGCATGCACATCCAAAAATATCTGAAATATCTTGTTTATTTTAAAGGTTTCTATTTCTGCACCATTTGTGTAATAATTTTTTTTTTTTAAAAGCCTGGGGCTACTGGATATGTCAGACCAAGAGCAACGTTTTAAAGGTGAAAAAAATCAACCTACAAATGGTTTACTTAAAAGTGGTGGAGTGGTGGATAGAAAAAAAAATATTGTAACACTGAAAACTGACACACTGTTAAACATGTAAATTCAGCTAGGCGCCGTCATCTAGTGCATTTTCCACGCAAAAGTCTCTATAAAGCCAGCGAAGTGCATTCTAAATAAATAAAGCAATAAGTATGCAACCTTGACTGCTTTTAACTCTTTCTTTTATCTGAAAATTGGGCTCCCGGTTATTTTAAAAACATTCCCACTTTCCCTGTTTCCAAACTACTAGTATTTTTTCCACCATCAAAGCCCAAACTGTTCTCGCCTCCACCGACCAAGATTTCACTCAAGCAGATGATTGCTAAATGCTAATGCTAAAGCACGAGGGGGAAATCTGACACAAATTGAAAGCATATTGAAGGCCAGAAGAGCCGTAATGCGATCAAAGGCATGCTGAGTGGATCTCCAGGCTTCCCCCTATGCTTTTCAGCTGACACTGTGTCTGCCTGAGCAGAAAATTATGCTTCTGTTTTTGTCAGTCATAAGAAAATACTCCTCCTTCTAACTGTGAGCCCTGGAGTCTGAAAGCTCTAATGCTGATGACAGAACCCACAAATTGGCATGAGCTAGATTTAAGAGTTGAAATAAATACCTGCTTAGAGGCATTAAAAAAAAATCTTGAATTGAAATTCTTTGCACAAAGTGAAGCTTTGTGGTATAGTGCTGCATGAAGTCAAAAATCTGATTAATTGCATTCCAGTTTGCATGCTGTAGTTTAAAGAAAAATGCAAGGCCAAATGAGTTAAAGATCTCTGCACTTTAGAGATGCCAAGTGACTCATACAAGTGGGCTTGGGCTCTTTATCTTGCAGTTTTCTCTTTGATATTCTAAAGAGACATAAAATGGACATTCTTGGATTAAAATCAAGACATTTTCATGGGTTGTTAGTGGTGGTATGGGGCGGGCTGCTACACCATGACCGCCCTGAGCTCTTTCCCTGAAATGGCGTTGTCTTGGATGGAGACGTTTAGTGATGTAGTCACTACAGCAGTCGCCTGCATTTGATGATGGCCATGCATTGATTCTGAAATGGTGGCTTGGGATTGTCACTGTATAAAGCATACCATCATTCAGAAATTTAAAGGGTTAGTTCACTCAAAAATGACATTTTTGTCATTAATTTCTCACCCTCATGTCGTTTCAAACCCGTAAGTCCTTCGTTCATCTTCAAAACACAAATTAAGATATTTTTGATGAAATCCGAGGGTTGCTGCCTATGTGTGGTTCAGAAACCCTCAGATTTCATCAAAAATATCTTAATTTGTGTTTTGAAGATGAACGAAGGTCTTACGTGTTTGGGACGGCATGAGGGTGAGTAATTAATGACAGAAAGTAAGATTCTTTTGTTTTTTAAAGAAGTCTTTTATTCTCATCAAGGCTGCATTTATTTGATCAAAAGTGCAGTATAAACAGAAATACTGTGAATTATTAATACAGCAGCATTACTCCAGTCTTCAGTGTCACATGATCCTTCAGAAATCATTCTAATATGCTGATTTGATGCTCATGAAATATATTATCATTATCATCACCATTATCATGGTGAAAGCAGTTGGCTGCTTAATATTTTTGTTAAAATCATTATTGTTTTTTCAGGACTCCTTGATTTGAACAGCATTTATTTGAAATCATTTGTAATATTATAAATGTCTTTACTGTCATTTTGATCAATTAAATGCATCCTTACTAAATAAACATTATACATTATTCCAATCTTACTGAGCCCAAACTTTTGAATGTACATAATATAAATATATTTTATAATACTTTACGTCTATAAGTATAAACTCAAATGCTGGCCAGTTTTTTTGTATTGTTATTTAACAGAAAAGTAAAAAAAAAAAAAAGATTCTCGTTCCATCAGTATCACTGCACCACTGCGTCTGCGTGCAACCATTCCGCTTCTGAAGAACTACATTTCTTGGCGGAAGAATAATATATATATATTTCTTTTTATCAATAGCATTACATTTTTGTGTCTATGTGTTTGTTTTATGAAACCTCGCCAGGTATGTGGAATAAGCATGTTATAAAAGCAATAAGCCCAGTGAAGCCGTGATATACAAAAGTTGAGTGGAGTGCCAAAAACTCCCTCAGCTGTACTAAATTCACTGTAAACTACGTCTTCTTTGGGCTTATTGCTTTAATGTATCATTATTTAATCAATAGATTAGAGGCCATCAACCCAGTAAACACACTCAGTAGTGACACCTAGAAACCATTGCATTCTATTTTTAACATAATATTTTGTATACAAACACTTGAAAAAAAAGAGCATATGAAAGTGAAAGTGAAGTGACATGTGGCCAAGTATAGTGACCCATACTCGGAATTTGTGCTCTGCATTTAACCCATCCAAGTGCACACACACAGCAGTGAACACACACACCGTGAACACACACCCGGAGCAGTGGGCAGCCATTGCTGCGGCGCCCGGGGAAGCGGGCGGAATATATTCACATGTATTCAAAATCATAAACGGTATAAAACCAACATTCACCAGGGAACATCAAGTGCATCAAGTAAAGACTAAAAAACAAAGCATGCACATCCAAAAATATCTCAAATACAGGTGCATGACCAAACATTTATAAAACACACTGTTTTATTAAGTCAGCACACTAAAGTCAGCATATTGTTCCCACAAAAAAAAAATTGAGTTCACCAGAATGCTACAATGTGACATTTCTTCACTTGATAAATTGTTTTATCAAGTGAAGACTAAAATCTCAATAGAGATCTCAAATAGAGGTTTTGTTGAACTCAGGGAGAGGGTCTCTACACAATGCACCTTTGTGCAGGGACTATTCATTGAAAAGAAAACATTTTTTTTTTACAGTTTTACACATCTGATAATTTAGATGAAAAGTTGTGTGTATGAAAAGCAGATGATTTTGCAGTGAGGTTTAGTAACTGAGAATCATATGACATGCTGCTCTGTTCTTGCAAGTGTCAGTCACCTCATGGCTCTCTCTTGGACTCAAACATGAAACACTTTTTACTGTCAATTAACATCAGACCGCTATACTCTCTCTTCACCACCAGACCACCGTGAAACATTGGACATTGCAGAGCTTGTATCAGAAAAGAATGATCTGCTGTGATTTTCACTCTATGACTGTGAGTTTGATCGATAATTGTGTTTTCTTCAATGTTGCACTTGTCATCTGTACAGACAATAACAGCAAGATTTTTTTCTGTAAGCCACAGATGAAAGAATGATGCAATAAATGACATATATTGCCTGAAACATTCTTTTTCTGCAACCAGGTTTCAGTTTTCTACATGTCTGTATATATTTAATAGTATATCTGTGAAACATTAAAACAGTACAGAAGGCAAGTAGCAGTCGACCAATATACCATGAAGCACAGATCAAATGGCCAATATCACCACAATAATGCACATTTTCCTGTTTAAAATTTTTTTGAGGGAATTTTGAAGAATATTGTGCAAAATAAGAGTTTATTTTGTGCATGTCTCATTTTACTCTTTCCCCGCCATTGATGGAATTTTCCATCATTTATGAGACAACGCTTTCCAGCCATTGACAGAATTCTCCAGCTTTCTGTGTTTCCACAGTTATATGGTAGTTATATGGTAGCTACTGAAAGAGTAGAGTATCTCCTGATCAAAACACAGGCGAAGAAGAAGCAGAAACAAGCGACAAAGGCATTGCTTATGCATGTCAAAATGTTGCTTTTTTATGAAACTTACCCTTAATCAACACTTGAATATGGGTAAGTTTCATAAAAAAGCAACACCTTGACATGCATAAGCAATGCCTTTGCTTTTTTGCTTAAAAATGCATGAAGCTAGAAAAAAACTGGTTTTTGTTTGAAAGCTATATATATATATAGCATATATTGCATGTTCAGATATTCATACAACAAAATATTCTGGGGGCTATGAAAGTTTTGTTAAAATTATCAAAAATGCTGGCAGTGGCTGGCAACTTTTTTTTTTAAAATACTGGCGGGAAAAAATAATTAAATTAAATAATAATAATAATAATTCAAAATAATTTAAAAAATAATTAAATGCATGGTATTTAATTGTAAACGAATTGTAACATGGTAAATAACTATAAATTGATCACAGATTAATATAAGAAATATTTGTCATATTTTTAAAATTACACTAAAATAAAATCACAATATGTAATCATAAGTTTTTCCTTTTATAGTTCAGCCCATAGCACCAAAGTAACTAATGTAAATGAAAGTCAAACTAAAATAGTGAAATTATTTAAAATGTACCGGCTGCCTTGCTCTCCAGAAATTGGTCGACCGTTACTATAAGCTAGTGTTTTATTAAGCACTAAGCTTTTAGTAAGTAAACAAATGATTCACATTAATGGGTTGAGAGCTGCAGAATTGAAGCTAAGCAAAAGAGGGAAAGGCAAACCACAAACTCTCAGACCTGCTTTGGCTGTGTTAATAGGCCTCTTTAAAACACCTGCTGTGAAGGTCTGCAGAGTGAGAGTGCTGATCTAGGATCAGGAATCTTTCTCTCTCCGCATTAGTCTTAGTCAGCAAGCGGAGAGAAGGTGTGCCTCTGAAACAGCGCTGCCTGGTGAACAGCCTCCTTACATTATTCACAGTACCAGCAGACAGGTTTGGCTGCTCCATTTGCTGCCCTGCTGTCAAGAAGCAGCGAGCATGCAGTCTTACATTATTGACCAATGCAGCTTGCAAAGGGGAAGCGGGCGAAGGGAGGGAGAGAGAGAGCAAGAGAGTCCACAAAAGGGTTAGCAAGATAATCTGAGTTTAAAGAGGCGCTTTTTGCACCATTCTACCATGGGGAAGAAACACCACTTGATGAGTAAGCACAAGGAATAATGGAATGACAAAATAAAGCACAAGAATTACCACGGCCTACACTTTTGCCACCACCACGTTAAGATTATTCGATTTCTGGCATCAGCGAGTCATTACACACCAACAATTTAACTGGGAAAGGATTTTCTCTTTGTGTTTGTCCTGTTCCAAGCTCTCTTTGATACTTTAAGCTGGTTTATGGATGCAAATGGGTTCAATTGACACCGTTTTCTAGAGCAGTACACAATCCACCTCGCTCTGCAACCCACTCTCTGTTCTGGCAAAGTCACAAAATAAAAACGTGCACCCATTTATGATAAAAAAAGAAATAGTAGCAATTTTGCTTGGTTTATTAAAAGTTGCATTAGAAGCAACCCATAACCACTCAAGTCAAAAACAAGGATAATTTCTCTGGATCATCAAATACCCTTCAATCAATCAATCAATCTATACATGTATGTACTAGTATGTACTAGATATTGATAGCAAGCCAGTGGTGAAATTCTAAAAATGTGACACTTTGAGCACTGTTGAGCGGATTCGTAAACACCTCTGATTGGCCATTGTGTTCACCCACTCAACATATATGTCTGTGATTGGCTACAATGATTAACACACGGAAGTGTTTGAAAGCGTTTTGAAAGCGGGAGCGGAAGTGTTTGAAAGCGGGCGTCTTATGCTTTCAAATGGGCGACAACTGCTTTCAAACGCTCCCATGTGAATCTGTGTAAGCGCTCGGTGAAGAGCGTCATTGATGACAATTTACAATAAGTTTTTGAAGCGTTGATCATTGTAACCAATCACAGACATATCTGATGAGCGCTTGAACACAATGGCCAATCAGAGGTGTTTACGAATCCGCTCAACAACGCTCAAAGCGTCACATTTTTTAAATTTCAGTACCGACTTGATACCGAAGTTGGTACTTTTGACAACACTATTCTGGACGTGTAATGACTGAAGCAGCATACACAAAGTAGTAAGAGGCATTGCGGTTATGTTGTACCATAAGTTCATCTCAGTCAAGAATAGACTCACCTCTCTCTTCTCTCTCCACACTACTTTAATATTCCTCTTGGCATCATGTCGACTTGTTACTGTGATAACAGATGTNTGATGTTTTTTTGAAAATGTAAAAATGCAGAATGTTTCCTGTGATGGTTAGGTTTAGGGATAGGGGTAGTGTAGGGGGATAGAATATACAGTTTGTACAGTATAAAAACCATTACGCCTATGGAGAGTCCCCACTAAGATACCAAAACAAACCTGCGTGTGCATGTGTGTGCGTGTGTGTGTGTGTGTGTGTGTGTGTGTGTGTGAATCTTGAATAGGCTCCTAAATATTACCAATATCTCTAGAATTTTATTTTTATTCATAAATCTAAAGTACGGACACTGCATGTCCAAATCAAATCTACATCAATGCCGTTGATACAGTTAGTGTTCCGATTGTTTTTTAGCATGTTGCTATGTGGTTGCTAGGGTGTTCTGGGTGGTCGTTTACTGATTAAAACCAAAAGAACTTATTCGCAAGTCTCTAGATATGGTTTGGGTCCCTGGTTCAATGTAAGCCTGTGGGATTTTTATTTTTTTCCTATTTTATCATCTGCCAGGTGAAAATTGCAAGTCTGACCATATAGAACAGTAATAGTACACCTCTCCTCAACATACCACATGATTTGAAATATTACTCACGTCTGGAGCATAAATGGTGCAGGATGAGTTACACTTTCATGCTATTTTTTTTATTTAAGAAATGAGCTGTAGTAATCATGATACGTTCCTTAGCAAGCAGCACTAAATTTCAAAGCCTTGCAGATGACTTTCATTTGTACTGAATCTGCACAACATATTTGCTTGTTTGCAAAATGTGAAATTCCTTTCAAGGGCAGCGAATAAAAACCGCTACAGCTCTTAGCCTTGTGAGACGCTGCTGACATTAATTAGATATGTAATTGAGTTCTCTGGCATGTTTAGACAAGCTAATTCTCAGAGCAATTTTGAGCCTTTATTCCTTTATTTCAGTTGTTAACGTTCCACAATCTTGAATTCTTTAAAATCATTACACAGGCCACTCCTAATGCATACAGATCAGATTCTCAGCAAGATAGCCACAGGAATGAAGCTTCAAACTGTCATGTATGTATGTACCAAAGCACAAATCCGATCGTTTATCCAAAACCAGCAACAGAATCCAAAAGAGAGTATTTAAGGCATATATGTGTGCATGCATTAGTTCTTAGAGAGCTGATAGACAAAGAAAAAAAGCATGTTTGACTTCTAACTGCTTTGTTTCTTCTTTCTAAAGACTCTTTGTAAAGATTTTGGGTTCTTCTTTTTATTTCACACAAGTAATTTGCACTCAAGGTTTTGCCGAAGCACATTTCCACCTTCTTCCATTTATTCTTATGCACATAGTCTTGACTTTTGTATAAATTTGTTGCTATGCACAGAGATTAATATTTATTTTGCCTATAGCTGTCTTTCTGCAAATTTACACTCCCCCGCAGCCTTATGGAAAAACATTACTGGATATCATCATAAACTAAAGTGTTACATAAAGCTGTGTTTAGAAGGGCTTCACTAAATTCGTAGTTGCTTTTATGACACACAAAATGTTTTGCTGTTATCACCATAATTCCAAAACACATTACAAGAGATATAAACACTCTTTCCATATATTATTCATAACTTAATTAAGACCGTAAGGCTATATTTCGGCTGCAAGGAAACTGAGGTAAATAAAGATAAAAAGTATATACAGCATATGGACAAAAATATGATTGAACATACAGCAGCTACAAACTAAATTTGGACACAACAGTACAACCACAAATGGAATTTCTGCCATTATTTACTCACCCTTATCAACACTCTGCAATGCAAGTAAATCAGTCGCATATACGACCAAATTTCAGAATGCCGGCTCCTTATTGGCCTGCTCCTGCATCAGCATCGCACGCATGTGTCGTGCTGCTCATGTGAACAGCGTCGGCCAATACTGACGTAGAACCTGGAAGCGCTGAACGTAAACAGTGTAGGAGAATGGCAGGGAAGAGACGAATTTGTTGAATAAAGTCGTTATTTTTGTTTTGTTTTTGCGCACAAAAAGTATTCTCGACACTTCATAACATTAAGGTTGAACCACTTTAGTAACGTTGACTATTTTAAAGATGTCTTTAGTACCTTTCTGGACCTTGAATGATGGTAATTACGTTGCTTTCTATGGGGGATTAAAAAAAAAGTTCTCAGATTTCATCAAAAATATCTTAATTTGTGTTCCGAAGATGAACAAAGGTCTTATGGGTTTGGGACGACAAGAAGGTGAGTAATTAATGACAGAAATGTTATTTTTGGGTGAACTAACTCTTTAATAGTGTTTGAAATTTATTATATTATATTTATGTAGAATTTTTTTATTTGCATTATTCTTGCATTTCATGTAAAAAGTCTGGCGAGTAAAATAAAAAATGTACTAGCCAATGGCGACTTGAGCTTCAGTTTGTCTGTAGAGGGTTGCTTAGGCCTATGTTGTTGCAAATCTGAGATTCTTTCTTGTGTCAAGCAAAAAAGTATAAAAAAAAAAGACCCAAAAAAAGCACCACAAAACCATATGACTTGTGCACAACATTACATCTCTTACAGTACAGACTGAATTTTTTTTTTTAATTCACTGTCATAACTCTTATTCCATATCTGCATATTCAAATTGGGCATGTTGTGACTGCTTATTAGACCCATGAGAACCACATGACATTTGACACATTTTGACTTAACATATTTGAATCTATGCAAATGAGATATAAAAGCAGCACTGGAAAAGATTATCAGTGAATAATGACTTCAATTGATCTGTTTTTCTCCTCACACAAAGCTACTGCAGAAAACTTTTCAGAAAACTTGGAATATCACACGAGTTAAAATATTCCAGGTACACACTGGAATAAAAAAGTGGTGAACTATTTGCCCAAAAACGAGGCCATTGTAGTTTATATGCTGTAAATAACAATTTAGTCACTATTGGATAAAACTGGAAAAAAATCTGCCATCAACTCAGCCATTTTAAAAGAAGGCATCACTATGCAGTTCATTTTTACTAACAAAGAGCCCTTTGATGGACTTCAAAATGCTAATACTCCTTTAACAAATGTATTCCTTTTGAATATCAGAGAACAACTGAGGGATTCCGGGAAAGATTGTGCTGTTGGCAAGCCATCTGCATGAGCCTGTGCTTGCTTATGTGTAAAATGAAGAGAGGGAAGAGCTGGGAGGGGAACAGCGTTTTCATCGCTTGTGAATAGATGCTCTTGACATTGCATTAAACAGACATAATTGCCAGTTAACCCCTTGCAGGTAGCCTGGGGCAGGGCGCTGCCTCCACAATTGCAGTTCCAAAGCGTAGAGTTCAGGGGCGTAGCCCAGGGGCCACCCAGGTGAGGGAGAGACATCTATTTATTTCCGTTTATGTCAACTCCTTTTTTTCAAATAATTTTTCCTCTTTTCTGTTCCCTCTCTTTCACTCAATATCAAACCTTCTCTCCAACTCTCACTCTTTAGATCTTACTTCTTAACTTTTCAGAACAAGAACTAAGAAAAGAATTAACTGGTTTGCGGTGAAAAGAACATTCTGGATGACATTCCAAACCCACATGACTTAGTTTCTTCCGAGGAGCAGAAAAAGAACAGTTTTTGAATAATGTACTGGTTCATGTTTTGCATACAATTACAATTAATGGGGACTGGACACATACTGTAGGTAGTCAAATGTACCACTAGCTATATTTCCATCCAAAGTTGTGAATTTAACTTTTGCACAATTGGAATATCGTATAAACATTTGTGAAATAAAGTACCGTTTCCATCCAGTGAGTCGAAGAGAATAAAATCTTGGAGTTCTGGGAGGGAATTATACCGAACCACTTTGATGACAGACTTTGGCAAGATACATTCCTAGTTTAAACATTATTTATTCTTCAGACATTCTTCTTTAAATGCGATAAGTATCGGCTGTGTGCAAAGTGAACCACATTTGGTTTTCGATCACTGAAAATGAGTAAAATTCAACAATTTGAACGTGTAGCTGCTTTGAGGTCCCCATATCTATGGGATTGAACTAGATAGGGCCTTGAAAATGAAGATTTCAAAACAAAAGATATTAAGAATGAGAATCTAGAAGGATATTAAGATATCTTGAATACTTTTATAGTTACAGGCATGCAAACTTTGGAAAAGGAATATTCATGGCACTCAAACAGGTATGTCCTATGCAATTGTGTTGATAGAAAAACATATATTTCTAGTTTTAACATTATTTATTCTTTAAATATTCCTCTTTAAAAGAAAAAAATATCAGCTGTATGCAAAGTGACCCACATTTGATTTTTTGACCACTGAAAATGTGTACAATTTACCAATTTAAGATCTCCATATCTCTGGGATTGAACCATCGAGGGTACCAAAAAAGATACCAAAAGAAAATTTTGTTAAGAACCAAAATCTAAAAGGATATTAAGATATATGTTAATACTTCTTGAGTTACAGGCATGCAAACTTGAGGGGAAAAAAACACAAGAAGTGCTTTTTGCCATTTTTGAACTGTCATTGTTGGCATATAGTGAGACAAAGATTGCTAAAGTCAACCTATTTTACTAATAGACCTAATAGAATCTCTGTGTAAAAATAAAATTATGATTCTGCCATCTTTCAAAAGACATTTTCACACCCCAGTAAACTAGCTCCAAATCTCAGCTAAAAAAAATTGTCATTTTGAACCCCTTCTACAAAATAGTGGATTACTCAATAAATATACGTCTGTGACATTTAATATTTAGGCTTTCATCACTATTTATGTTTGTCTTTCTACAGAAAAAAAATATTAACAAAATCAATAATTTGAGCTGGGGAAGTTTCCGAAATTTGGTTGATTTGACACAGACCCAACTACTGTTATGGTGTTTTTGTGACTTTGACCACTAGAACAGTAATACAGATAAAGAATGATTTAGACATTACAGTGTAAATATCACTTTTTTTGAGCAAATATATCATAATAATTTTTGTACAGAAGAATTCATAAACATGCTTTAACACAAACCCTAAGGAACGCCCTACCCATAGACCTCAGCTGCATTACTGTTAACATGTCTTTTACCTTATTTTGAAACCAGAAAATTCCTGTTATAATAATATGCTAATGCAAACACTGCTTTTAACCATTTCAGAACACCTCACCCCTTAGACTTCCATGGTGCAAGTGTATTTAATAAAGAAAAGGTCAAAATGATCTGTGGTAATTCACAGCAAGCCAGAGATGCTACTGATAGAACTTATTTTGAACCCAGAACATTCTTTTAAACCTAAAATAGAGCAATTATTAATATGTGTATGTAAAACACTGATTTGCATAATTGTCTCTACATAAATTATCTCTTCAAGGCAATATTGTGGCTGGAATCCTTTCAGCACTCCAGATGCAAAAATGGGGCACTAGATCATGCCAAAAACAGAAAGAGAGACAGATTTAAACATCAAAATTGCCCCTCTTTATTTTCTTCACACAAATACCTCAACGATTCACTAGTACTTCACAGAAGAATCAGAATCTTTTGCAATTATGTTATGTTGTAATTTTTCATTATAGTCACTACCCTCCGAGCACCAGACATGATCACCCCACCTACATTTTTCTTCATTAAATTTCCTCTTTACTCAGAAACATGTCATATTATGGGAGTAAAGTGGGTTGCAAACACATTTCAGAGTGACTTTAAAAAGTCACAGTGACCGGGACAATCTGAACGAGAGCTAGCACCGCTGACCTCTGAATGTTAAAATATAGTCCACTTAATCTGGGTCGAGGAGGTAATGGTATGTCACACAGCCACAATTAATGAGATGAGCTGGTCAAATCTATCCCACGCTCCATTAGCTCGACTACAAGGTCCTGTCAACAGAGCCTCATTACTGCACTAAACAAAAGTGCCAGCGGCAGACTGAAGAACACTAAAAAATGATAAACCATTTGCACCCAATTCTATAATTCTGGAGAACTAGCAGAGTCTAGATGTCAAGCACTCGCTAATGTGTAGTGCCTATTTGGGTTGCTGTCCGTGGTTCTGAAACATGTTCCTCACGTCCTCTGTTCCTTTCCCCTTCCCTCCAAGGCAGCTTTGACATCATTTTCAATATCACACAGGCTTTAACGTAGTGGCACTGAATTTGCCTGCATGTGCACAGACAGTTTAGTGCTCTTAGGAGTTCTCAAATATGTCATGCTGCTGAGGTTTAGGGCTTAGATGTCTTACATTGCCCTTAAATGTAATATGCCTTGTATTGTAAGCAGATTTAGTATGAAAGCTTCTAAGAACAGGCTCTATGCAAGTATGCAAACAAAGACACAAATGCTTGGCTAATACTTCCATGTGGCGTAGGGCTGGGCGATATGGCCAAGAAAATAATCATGATTTTTTCATATCAGTCGATCTCGATAATTATGATAAATGTCAAATTTTTACTCCTAAGTGAAAGCTGTAGAAACCAGACCAGTAATTGCGGTTTTAAACTACTCTTTAGTGTCAGAACATGACATACATTTCACATTTATGAATTCTTTACACCGTTGCAGTCATTTTTCCTTAGAAATAAAAAAAAAAAAAATTCTTTATTTCTGCATGTTCAAACAGCTGATATTGTTTTAAGTCATGAAACAGGTTTGTGTTTCCTGACACTGATTACGCATATCTTCAGCACAGTTTGCAGTGCAGGCTGCAATATTAATAATATTACATGTTTTGTCTCTTAGAAATGCACATTTGACAGTAGTAGTAGCTTGAGTTAAGATGCAGATGCAGAATTAATGTTCATTAACAAAAACAGTAACATCTGTAAAAATTGTAACAACTGCATTTTTAAATGGTAAAATTTAAATACATTGTTTGAGTTTTGTTCAAATTAACCATTGGTCTTCCATAGTAGCATACATTAAGATCATGATAACCACAGTTAAAATCACACATATAGCGCATCAATACCATGGTAAAATGTAACTATATGGTTTCTATGGTATTTGTATAAAAAACAATAGCAATACAGTAATTTTTAAACAATAGTTGAGTTTGTAGATTGAAAAGTCTTCTGACTGTATTGTTGCGCACAGTGTTTCTCAGCGCTGAACATGATATCGAGCATTTATCGACCTCTTGTTATCGTTTTATCAAGGAAAATTATATCGATTTCTCGCCCAGCCCTAATGTGGCGGTAACAAACCTCATTACTTCAGGGACAATAAAGTTAGTGTCAGCGCCATTAAAAAGTGCTAGTTCAACCTAAAATTATTTACCTACTCTCATGTCATTCCAAAGCAGTGTGATTTTCTTTCTTCTGTGGAACACAAAAAGAAAGGTTTTGAAGAACATTCACGCTGCTCTTTACAATGAAAGTGGATGGGGACCGGGCCTGTCAAGCTCCAAAAGGCCTAAATGCAATAAATAAATCAAATAAATAAACAAATGCAAATGGAAAGTCATTTTATTTCCATCAGATCTCTTCCTATGAAACAGTACAGCCAAATATTTACTAGAATAAATACTTAAATAAATTCCTCATGGTACAGACAGAAGCTATAAAATTGTATTTTGAAAATCCATAAATATAATGTGCTCTCTACAGATTTATTTCCAGAGGGCTTATCTGATTTTACATTTAATGTGAAGACGATAAGCCCTTCTATCCAAAAGATAAAGTAAATGAATTTCATTGAATGCCGAATCATTTGTCAAGCAAACGCTCAAAATAGCACAAGATCATTCTTATTGACAAAGTAAAAACCTAGTTAAGATCCATAATCTCTGATAAGCAGTGGCTGAAAACAAAACAAAACTGATGAGTAAAACCCCCCAAACCTCCCTTTATTTCACTTTGCTATTATCACAAATGCAAGAATTAGACTAGCCCTAAACGAACGTAGTCTCCATTTGCGTGATCTCAAATAACCTCCTATACTCCATGTCCTCACCTCAATGAGTTATCTTGTGTCATGCAGAGACATACACAGCTGTCAATTAAAAGCAATAACTACAGGCAAATAATCCTTACATAAAGTCTTTTCTTTTTTCTTTTGTGCAACAGCTTTATTCTTGGTTGTTACGATTACATCGAGATTAATCAAGAAGATGATTCTTCATCATGGTGAAGATTTCTGCAGAATGCACAAAAAGCCTGCGCAGTCTTCTGCTGTGTGTGTCAGTACAATGACAAAGACTTATAGTTTTATGGCAGCATTCCTTGATTTATGGTGGCATTATTTAATTCAGTCGCATGACAGCATGAACCTGTTGGACATCTTCATCCATTAGCCTTTCACATTGTATTCACATCTACCTTATCACCGTAAGAAAGTCGAGCTCTGAAAGGAACAGCCTGCGGTTTTCATTACTGTATTGTGGCCGGTCTCAGAGATAAGGTGAGGGAAACAGTTCAGTGTGTGACCAACCGTTTTTCATTTCCTGACAGCAACAAACCCGAAGCATATTAGCATACTAGCTTTAGAATGTATCAGGCATAACATCTAACTCTTTGGAATTGGAGGCAAAACATAATGTAGCTGTGCACAGCAGCAAAATTCCCAACCTATTTTGGATTTTTTTTCCTCCAGAACTGCATCTGCAAACAACAGGGGAAATTGACGGATCAAATAAACAAAAGACTGCAGCAAATTTAGCATTCTCCCGCCGTGAACAGTTTGTGAGCCGTGGGTTCGTTTTTAGCATAATTAGTATTTCTCTGGTATTTTGCAGCTCTGTTGTTCTGAGAAAAATCTGCACATTTGTCATTTTGAGCAATTAATTCATCAGCAATTATCATATTTTAGACAAATGTTGATTTGATTTTGAACTTACAGGACATAACATAATGATGGGCATCTACATCTCATCAAGAATAGATTGCGTCAGCTAACAGCGCTGTTCAGATGCACTCGTTGACGTTGTTTTAGCACACAATTCAATAAAGGAATTATGCAAATCAGGTAAATCATCAAACATGCCTGAAAATGTAATTGCAATTTTAAAAAAAGGAAAAGAAAATTACTTTTGTTTAAAAAAAAAAAAGCATTAAAGTGAGTAAGTATGAAATGGTCTTTCCTCTGAAAAAAGAAAGCCATATGGATTTGAAATGACATGAAGGCGAGTAAAGACTGACAATTTACATTTTGACTGGACAATTTCAATTTAATTTAATTCATAAAATAAATAAAAAGATTAAAAAAAAATATATATATATGTCCAAGGTGATCCCGCCTTGGGCCCAAAACGCTGGGATAGGCTCCAGCATCCCCGTACTCCGTCAGAGGATACTCAGTTTAGAGAATGAACGGATGGATGGAAAATAAAATAAATGATAAAGTAGTGTAACTAAATTGCAGGGTTAAACAAAACTGCAAGTACAGTAGTGACCAAAAGTGATGTCCGGACTATAGGAAAACTGACAGCTTCACCCTTTATGTAAAGCTGCTGTCCATAACTTTTTTGTGTGTTCAAAATTTACAAAAATTATATAATGAGCGAGTGTATCGTGAATCCATTTTCCAAACCATGTTTTTGTCTTATCCCGAATCACTATTGTATGCCTATAATTAGTGTTTATTTTCGGACTATTTAAGACTGGATCGTGTCGTACCACTGCGGAGTAGTACAGTACCTGCATGACTCGTCATAGGCATAAACAGAGAGAAGTAGTTCCGGCTACAGTGTTCTTCCGCAAGACGCATGCAGTTCTGTTTATTAACCGCTAGAGCACCAAAAGTTACGGACTGCAGCTTTAAACTTAAAAACATTTGTTACAGATTTTGTAATCGTATTACGTAGTTGTGCTTGGACTCCATTGTTTTATTTGTGATAGCACAGTGATACCAAATTGTGCAGACATAATCTTTAACCAGGCTGTCATATAAAGAAATGATGAACACATGAGAGAACCAACGAAGTATTAATAACTGATTATGTTGTAGTCAAAGTATGCCTTTTCTTGTGAACTTTTTGCTTTTCTATGCTTTTTTTGCATAGTAAAATAAAGCCTGTATTTGTAGTTTGCCTTTTTTCCAAAAAAAGAAAAAAAATGTCAGAAAAATACCTTAATAAAGTTTTGATTTTTTTAAAAATATAAATTATTTTCCCCATATTTTGATTGTTTAATCGAACTTGTAGGGTCATAAAAAACAAATACTTTTACTTTTGGCCTCTGCTGTAGTTAGAGGGTTAGTTCACCCAAAAATGGTTTATTAATTACTCACCCTCATGTCGTTCCAAACCCTTCGTTCATCTTCGGAACACAAATTAAGATATTTTTTGATGAAATCTGAGAGTTTTTTTTATCCCCCATAGAAAGCAACGTAATTACCGTACGCAGTTTTTTTTATCCCCTTTCTATGGGGGATAAAAAAAAACTCTCGGATTTCATCAAAAATATCCTAAATTGTGTTCCAAAGAACACAGGGTTTTGCACTGAAATACCAAGAAGCAACATGATACAACATGATCCAGTAGTACCATAATTCTTTATCCTCTTCAGAAGAAAGGCCTTGTGACAGCCTTGAAGTTCAGGTGGCACCACGAACGGTTCATCGACCCTTAGACCGCAGGCACTGCTAGCCCTCTGGATGAGTATGCTAAGGATGTTTCTACAGGACAGGAATGCCCTGAGCCCCTCTCATTAGCTTGAAAGAAGATATTCCATCCTTGCAGAGAAACAAATCTTTAATTCTCAGTTAGGCTGTGACCTGTCAGGCTGGAACTGACGGTGAGCTGAATATTAAAAAGTGATGTGGTGAAGGTGAGCTAGTCGAGATGATGCAGGAGGTTTGAAGAGGTTTGGAGGTGAGCTCAGAGCGCACTTCTTGTCTTTCTCAAGTTAGAATAGAATCAATGAACTTTAACAATCAGATTCTTCTTTCAAGACGTTGCGCAGCTGTACTCAGACCTGAAACGAGATCAATGAACTTTGACATTCTTCTCAAAAGTTTGAGAGAAGATTAGACGGCGCAAAGCTGGAGAGGGCAACTCAGGAATAAAGCGGGCGAAACTAGCCTTCAGACACAGTTCTGCATGTTCCTGTCAAGCTTTCTGTGATGTCATACTTCCTTTTTGTTTCACATCAGAGGGTGCGAAAACAACGAATCTGCCAAACGAAGCTGTTAATCGGTTGGCAATGTTCCTCACGGGCTTCCGCCAAACACAGGGAAAATACAGCACGACACAAGCAGCCCTAGCATCTGTTCTCTAATCCAGAAGACCCAGTGCTTTTTCTGTTTCTCAGGCTTTTATTTATTAGCTGTCATTTTGGCTTATCTGTCTGCGAGAAGAACGTGACATTTCTAATTACGAAAAGGCAATTCATTAGCGCAAAAACACGCCAGATGCCTGGGCAGGAGGTCAGAGAATGGAGAGTGCCACCGCACCGTAATCTGTATTCAGACGCCACAAAGACGAGAGGCTTTTATCTTTTGACACGGCAGGTATGCGAACAACATCGCGCCATTGTCAAGTCTTCAGCTGTGGCTGTGAAAGAGACCAGGCCCGGCAGTAGAAACACAGGCGAGATGGCTTGATCCGAGGATGTCTCCGCTTTGGGGAAACGAAGCTGTTTCAATTTGATGGTGGAGAACACAAGCAAGACAGGCTCTCAAATGGATCAAACCTACAGGGAGGTGAGCGTCACCTCAACAAAAGCATACTCTGTCATCCTACAGCTCCATTTTTACATCACAGGAAATGCTTTAGCCAGTCTACCGTAAGAATTCTGGGAAGTCTTTAAACTTGAAAGGCACTTAAAAGCTTGAGTCAAAAGCTACAGTTATCAAAGAATAGCCACACAGTTGTGCATAGTACTCACTTATGAATCATAATTCTAAATGTCACTACCCTGTAATAGAGCCCATCTGCAGTTTGCAAGCTTGGATATTACTGCTGTTTTGTTGCACAACAGTACCAGCATTTACTGCGTTTTGATATCATCATTTCATGAGTTTCCATTCAACACATTAACTCACCCTCATGTTGATCCAAAACATTTGCATTTATTTCTGCTGTGGAACACAAAACAATGGAGTTGAATGGACCAAAAAAAAAATTTTTTTTCAAAATATCTTCTATTATGCTCCACAGAAGGACACAGAAGTTTCGGCGGAAACAGCTATTTTCGATTTCAGGCAAAAAATGGTTTTGGAGGGCCGAAATCAGTGACCGAAACAGATGGTCACTCAGCGCTTCTCAGATGGCACGTTTTGACTGTGTTCAGCATCTTACAGGCTTGGAACAACATGAGTAAGAGTAAAAGACGACTGAAGTATAATCTTTATGTAAATTTAATTTTCCAAAAACAGAAGTCATTTGCACCCTTTTTATGAGGGATATACATTCCCACTGAAGCTCAAAAAGTCTGGAATACTGTATGTTTTAAACAAGCATCTGGTCTGTAAGGTGAATTTATTAGGGATGCACCGAAATTTCAGCTACCGAAAATTTTCGGCAGAAACAGCTATTTTCGGTTTCGGGCAAAAAAGGGTTTTGGAGGGGCAAAATCAGTGACTGAAACAGATGGTCACTCAGCGCTTCTCAGATGGCACCTTTTGACTGTGTTCAGCATCTATTTTGTGCACAAAAAGTGTATTTAAGTGAGTGGAGTGAAGTGAAGTGAAGTGACCCATACTCGGAATTTGTGCTCTGCATTTAACCCATCCAAGTGCAAACACACAGCAGTGAACACACACACCGTGAACACACACCCGGAGCAGTGGGCAGCCATTGCTGCGGCGCCCGGGGAGCAGTTGGGGGTACGGTGCCTTGCTCAAGGGTCTCACCTCAGTCGTGGTATTGAGGGTGGGGAGAGCGCTGGACATTCACTCCCCTCACCGACAATCCCTGCCGGACATGAGACTCGAACCCATGACCTTTGGCTTACAAGTCCGACTCTCTATCCATTAGGCCACGACTGCCCCAAAGCGCGCTCCCTGACCGGGAATCGAACCCGGGCCGCGGCGGTAAGAGCGCCGAATCCTAACCACTAGACCACCAGGGAAAAACTAGACCACCATTTAGGGCTGGGCGATAAAACGATAACGATAATTATCGCGATATAATTTTCCTCGATAAAAGATATCAAGAGTTCGATAAATGTTTGATAATGTTAATGCGCCAAAAGCGGAAACAAAACTCATTTGAACGGCACACCACATGGACCATTTATCCGCTCTGCTCAAAGTTCAAACAGCAGAGCAAGCTTACTAGAGCAAATGCGTTTACTCTGATCGGTCTCGGTCACGTGACCACTAAACATCGCTGTGAGATCCAGTGAGAAGTGCTTGAATTCAGCAAAAAACACAAATGTCTTGGTGATTTAAACTAGTTTACAGCCAGATGAAACAGCGCTGACAAACAGGAAACGATACAGTCAGAAGGCTTTATAATCTACATATCGCCATCATTTACCATGGATTTACTGTAGTAACTAACTGAACCATGGCAGAAATGTGGGATATTCATATCTAATTTTATTATTAATGTAGACATTAAATGTATTAAATGAGTAATGGAATATAATTACAGTATTTTTGTGTTTAAGTTAGGGGCCGTTCACATATCGCGTCTTTTGCGCGATCAAATTCGTTGTTTCAAATGTAGCTGTGCGGCAGCTGATCATAGTCAGATTTGTCAAAACAAATTCCAATTCAGATTTATTTACCTGTTTGGCAAGTGTTTGTCATGTTTTGACAATAAAGGATAGTTTAAAACCACAATTAACGGTCTGGTTTCTACAACTTTCACTTAGTAGCAAAAATTGAAAGAAATACAAATTTAACATTTATCGTGATAATTATCGAAATTAACTGATATGAATTTTTTTTGGCCATATCGCCCAGCCCTACATGTGTAAACTACAACAGATTTCTGAAGGATCATGTGACACTGAAGACTGAAGTTATGATGCTGAAATTACAGCTTTGCATCAGAGGAGTAAATTACATTTTAAAATATATTCAAACAGAAAACAGATATTTTAAATTGTATAATAATATTTTACAATATTAATGACCAAATAAATGCAGCCTTGAAGAGCATCAAAGACTTTTCACAAACATTTAAAAAAAATCTTACCAACCTCAAACTTTCGAACAGCAATATAAAAGGCATTGCTAAATCTACTATATGAACCCATTTCTATCGTCACATGGTATAAACCACCATAACGCAAAGCCCTACTATATTGCATCTTCGTCTACAAGGCCTTAGCTTTACTACTAAATTGATTCGTTGTGTGCAAAAAACAACTTGTTTGAGCAATAAATAACATGCGCACCCTGTACACACACACACACGCACAGTACAGAGAGGAATATTATATCCATGTATAGGTAGACTTTCAAGTCAATGACTCAGTAAACAAAAGCCATTGAATAAGTATTTGTATTTTTCTGAGGACAGAGAAAAGGAAAAATTCAAGGCAATGCCGTGTGCATTCAGAGAGTAATTCCTGTGGGACAAGGAGAAAGAGCCGGCCGAATCAAACCTTGCTTAGGAGTCATTATTTTTAGCCTTGTTTACCGGGTGGCCTCTCTTGTGCTCTTCTTCTACAGTATAGGAAGAAAAACAAGAAAGTGGCTCGGAGGAATGAACACATCATTATACAATCTGATGCCACATCATTAAGATCAAATCAAGTCTCTAGACAACACTAAAATATAAGATAAACAACGGAGGAAATAAAATAAAATAAAGAAATGTTACTGTGAGACTCCACACAACGCAATTGACTATTTTTAGGCGAGATGATTAACAGTATATGATGCAGCATCATCTCAGTTCTGAACATAAAATACCAAAATCCGCAGAGTAATCGCTAGTGCTAATTAAACAGAAGTTAAATTAAGGGTTTGCACAGTTTTTGCAGTTGATAATTTAACACATTTGATGTTTTAGTATATTTACACATTAGATCTGAGCATTTAAATTTTAACTTCTAACACACACACACACACAAAGGAAAATTAAATGCTAAATGAAAAATGAAACCTACAGTATTCAAAGCATACTTTCCATTTTGTACAAATATATTTATCATCATTACAAGAAAGAAAGAAAAAATCCCTTATACAGCAATGGTAAAATATTATACTATGTAATGTATTTATGGCCCGGTCCTACAAACCCTCATAGAGTATGAGAGTATTATTATTTTATTTGAGGTGTGGTTTAGCTAATCTAATATTTGTTGTGGCAGGCAAATGCAGCTCACTACTAAGTGCTGAGAATAATTGTTTATTTAGTGAACACTGCTATATTACATATTCCCTAAATAATAAATTCATAGGACATGATAGTATTATGGTTTAAATCCATATAATAAACGTATAATGATGTTTTCAAATGTTGTTTTAAATGTATAAGGGCTAAGAATATGGCTTAAACACAATGTACACAATGAGAGAGCAAAGACGAGCGGTCAAAATGTACAGTAGCTACTGTCTGACAGACAACAAAGAATTGTTAATGACATGTTAATGGAATTGTTAATGGATGTATGAATATGTTCATGAAAAACCTTGAAAATACATTTTTTTCCAAAAGATTTCCAAGCACAAAATAAATAAATAAATAAAGACAGCCATATCCATAACAGCCTCATTTACATTTCTATTGTATCTACTAGGGCTGGATGATATATTGAATATTCAGTATAATGATATTGTTAGGGTTGAAATTTAAAAAATGTGAGAATACCAGCATTTCCCCCTAGCATTTTGAGCGCTGTTGAGTGGATTCTTAAACACCTCTGATTGGCCACTGTGTTCACATGCTCAACAGATATGTCTGTGATTGGCTACAATGATCAACACTTCAAAAACATGTTGTAAATAGACATCTTTAAAGGATTAGTTCACTTTCAAAAAAAAATTTACAATAATTTACTCACCCCCATGTCATCCAAGATGTTCATGTCTTTCTTTCTTCAGTCGAAAAGAAATTAAGGTTTTTGATGAAAACATTCCAGGATTATTCTCCTTATAGTGGACTTCAATGGCCTCCAAAC
>RJVU01043279.1:129001-139842 GCA_003731715.1 Anabarilius grahami | reverse complement strand
CTCCGTGGGCGTGGCCGCATTAGCGGATAATGAGCTGAATCACGGACTTCTGACATAGCTCTCTTTTCATACAGATTACATAAACACAGAATGTTTGTTTTCGATTTGACTTACACGATTTAAAACCTGACATTTTAACGTTTTTTTTTAGACACAAGTGTCATTTTTTTGTGATTAGTATTCACTAAGTTACAGTTCATTTTCTGAGAACTATCAGATTGGACTTCGTTCAGAGGGAGACGAGAGATCACGCATCATGTTAGTTTTCTTTATTTTACAAAAAGCACAACATTTTGTTTTTACTCTGAGTGTATACAAATAAAAGAACACATTCTATAGTTTCAATTGATATATTACTTATGTCTCTATGACAAAAAATGACGAAGTATTTTAAGTCTGTTTTACTGCAATGTGAAAAAAACCCTGCAAAACGCGCATGTGCGTTTTCAGACCTCAGAGCGTTAAACGATACCAGACGAGGAATAAGGGCCTTATCTAGCAAAACGATCTGTCATTTTCGAAAAAATTTTTTAATGTATATGCTTTATAAACACAAATGATCGCCTTGCACGTGCTTCTGCTTTCCGTATTCTTCAAAAAGCTTACACTGTGTGTCCTACGCCTTCCATATTCTACTTACGGAACGAACAAGGCGCCAGTTCTGTTTTTTCCGTAAGTAGAATAGGGAACACGTAGGACATACAGCGTAAGCTTTTTGAAGACTACGAAAGTGCGGTTTTGGCATAAGCACGTGCAAGGCGATCATTTGTGTTTATAAAGCATATACAGTTGTATTTTTTCGAAAATGACCGATCGTTTCGCTAGATAAGACCCTTATTCCTCGTCTGGTATCGTTTAAAGCCCTTTGAAGCTGCACTGAAACTGTAATTTTGACCTTCAACCGTTTGGAGGCCATTGAAGTCCAGTTTAAGGAGAATAATCCTGGAATGTTTTCATCAAAAACCTTAATTTCTTTTTGACTGAAGAAAGAAAGACATGAACATCTTGGATGACATGGGGGTGAGTACATTTTCAGGAAAATTTTATTTGAAAGTGAACTAATCCTTTAACTCTCTTCACCAAGCGCTTACACAGATACACACGAGAGCGCTTGAAAGTAGGCGTCAATCAGCGGATATATTAGGGTAGCCAATCACACTCTCTGTTGAGCACATTAACACAATGACCAATCAGAGGTGTTTAAGAATCCGCTCAACAGCACTCCAAATGCTAGGGGGAAATGCTGGTATCAAATTTTTAAAATTTAAGTACCAATTTGGTCCCAAAGTATATTGTATATAAATATAAAGTTAAACAACTTAAATATTGATTTTACAGCACTTCTTATTTAGCTATACATTTTTCTAAAGTAGTCTCATTAGATTAGCTTTATGATTCTTCCTTGCTCAGTAGCAATAATGGTGCGAGAGTTGGAAAATTCGATTCTGCAAATCAGTTGAAGGCAAGCTGCTGACTGCAATGAACTCATTCAAAATAGATTCAATGATTTATCTGTATTTATTTACGCATCACAAAATGTTCAAGGACGTCTCCCTTCCGTTATAAATAAATTAAATAAATAAATAAATAAATCTACCTCTCCAGCACTTCAGATAAATAATATCTTGATATATAAATAAAACAAATATTTTTGAATGACTGAAAATTGTTGAGATCAATTTTTTTTTAGCTATACTGCTCAGCTCCAGTATCTATCCTAACTCACTTACATCTAACCTGTTTTCTACAGCAGCTACTGTATATTCAAAAACAGCAATAACAAGTCAATAAAGGAGTCAGTCAAAACTGACCGACTTTGCCTCTCTTTCTGTCACCTTTATCATTATCTCTGCGTCAGCTGTCGTGAGTACACACATACCCATATTCCAGCTCTCACAGCTGTCATATCCAAAACTATGAATATTTCAAAGCTCAGTGACATACTGGCTATTAAATCAAATAACAACCTTCACAAACACACACCATATGATTTGAGTTTAAAGAGACCTTGCTCAAAATTCACCCCTGAATCAGTCAAAATAAAACCCCTACTGCAGATGTGGGAGGACAAAATGTGGTTATGTGGACTTTGGTGAAAATTAACAATGAATGAATTGTGCCGTTTTTTTTGCCCACACTATCTGTTTTGATTTATTACTTTATTGACTAAATAAAGTCACTGGTTAAGCTAAATTGTTGATGGTTAGTGAATAAAATTGCTGGGATTTTATGCCAAGTGTCACTTTAGTCAATCCGCCTCACTGTCTTTGACTGGATGAGCAGTTTGCTGTTCTTTTATAACCACTGAGGTCAAATTGAAATGTAGGCAAAAATAATCAGCCCTCTGAGAATATAGTCAAGCCCTTGAGAACTACAGTCATGCTTTGCTGGTCTAATAAGATTCAGATCACCTGATCTTCCCACTTGGTGTCTTACTGTCCTCACAATCTCCCACTCGTTCTTTTACAAATTCATCCCTCCATCCTCTTCTTTCTTTCCTCTATTTGCAAGATTCTGTCACACGGTTACATCAGCCTACCCAAAAGGCCAGAAACAGAGGCAGAAAGGGAAAAAGAGAGAGCAACAGACAGGCATTTGGATAGACCATGTGGAGATGGGAGGAGCCTGTGAATTAGACACACCTCCAAAATCATAAATTCCATCCATTCATTAGCTCTCTGTAGAGCGCAAGTTAATGAATTCATCTTGATGGATCCCAAGCCTTCATTTGGCTCATTCTCTGTCCAACACGACAGTCCAGAGTAATTTCCATCAGCTCTACAAAAAGTGCAGCACCCGACAAAATGCTTTTTAGTTCCCTGATAATTGCCAATGCCGTCAAAAACGAAATTCTACAGAAACAGCATAATTCATTCCAAGGACGTAGGTTCTGTTTTAACATCGGTAGGGACATTTTAAAATCCACTAAACCAAATGCTCAATCCTTTCGCTTAAACAGTGAAATTGCATGTTACAGCAGATCAGTTTCTCTTGTTTAGAGTATTTCAGTTTTTGCCCACTGCTTTTAACACACTGAATAAAAACATGTAGCATTCTGGAGGAGTTTATTTTTGGATGATGACCATTTGACTGTATATAATACCACTTATTATTTTGTTACTTACTAAATAAACAAATATATGGGCATGAAAAATTACAGTAATTTGAAATTATTTTATTATACAGATTAGTTTAAAGATTATGCTAACAATAATATTCCCATTACAACATTGAAAACAATCTGCCTACCTTAATACATTTTAAAATGCTCATTACTCAATCCTTAATTATACTCTGTATTAGTTTTTCAAGATGCGATGGTGCACATGATGAATTCATTACACAAAATGTATTCATGTCTCGCAAAGAAAACACATGGACTGCAAACACATTACCAACATAGGAGGAGGGTGTGTAAGGTTGGCCAAGGCCTAGCCTTCCCCTGGCCACAGACTTGAGACTAGCGTCGAATTTTCTCCATCAAACCACTGCCTCCTGCTGCTTCTGATTTTTTTTAGAGGAAAAAGATACTTATAACTACTGGTCTAGGATCAGTTTTCTTCATAATAATAGCATATTGGCGAAACAGATATGGCAAACGATCAATTGCACCCATTGACTTCCATTATATGAATCAAGGACCATTGTTTCAGCTAAAAATCTTCTTTACTGTTCTACTGAAGAAAACAATTCACCTACATCGTGGATGGCCTGAGGGTGAGTAAATTAACAGCAAATTTTTATTTTTGGGTGAACTATCCCTTTAAAGGGGCTCTATGTAGGAATGACACCCAGTGTTCAAAATAGGTACTGCAGTCCAAATTCAAAATATTGTTTGGATCACCCCCTCGTTCAAAGACGCGGGTTGCCAGCAACAATAGGGAGCGCAATTTACAATGAAAGCTGAGGAGACTTACACACTGTTAGCTGATGAGTTGATTTATCTGTTTTAATGTGCTGTTGTTCATAGAGATATTTAGATAGATTCAGAGGCTTTTTAGGTCAAGTAGAATCTGCGATTCTCTGACCCAGTTTGTTTGCTGGTTTCCATGGCTACAATACGCTGTGTTTTCCGCCAACTGGCAATGTCGAAATACTATTGGATAAACTGACAGCACACGGTTTCGCACAGACCAAAACAAAGACAGACATTCCGACACGGAACGCACATTTTCGAAGTAGAATGTCTGGCTGTAGCATTGTTTTTCTGAGAAACAAGTAGGTTAACTTAGCATGTTTCCTAAATATCTGCAAACATATCGGGGTATTTTTATGCTTTATTAAAGTAAAAATCTTACATAGAGCCCCTTTAAGTTAGCACTGAACAAAAACTGGATTCTGAGTCCTACACGCTCGCAAATCCTCTCATAATAACAAACAAAGTGTAGACATTATAAGAGATTCATTGTGCAGACAGCTTTATTTATTATAACAGAACTTTGTGAGATTGCGATAAACTAAGATGAGTGACAGCTTTTTAGTGATTTAAAAGATTTAGAGATCTTTGCGGGCTTTCTGCCATGACAAATCCGATACAGTATGCTTGCTTTTCTGTTAAAATTAACAGTGGTTTGTGAACGTAGATGCTTTAATAACAATTAATCGGGAGCGTTTATGCTGGTATGTGTAGGTTGTGCGGCGACACGTAAATTGAAACTAAATGTATGTGTTTTTAAAGGGGAAGCTTCATCAAAGACAAAGCATCCTCTTACAAAAGATTCACATTAGACTTGTTTTTTTTAAAGCCTCTGCAGACAGTCTTTAGCAAACAAACTCACCTAATTATTGAATAAATCACAATCTGCAACACCGCACTGCAGGTACCCGACAGCTCATCATCCTTGACCAACCCCCTTAGACGCATTCTGCCCATGGAAAGTCCTCTAGTTTCTTCCTCCAAACAACAAAATTCACTCTAAATATCAGCATCTGTCCCCATGTCACTTGCCTGTAGACAAGGACTCCATTGCCATGACAACGTAACACCTAAAACAACCTTAAAAATGACAAGAATGAACAGCCTGACAGCTGAAATAATACATTTAGAAAATTTCACTTTTTTTTTTTTTTTTTTTAAACCCCTCAAACAATGACCCCACTTTCTTCTATGGTAAGTGGCTCTTTATAACTCAATTTTAATTTGGTTATTTTAATTATTTAATAATTTTTTCTTTACGTTTGTGAAAATATTTGTTTCTTTGTGTGTTTGGGAAAAGATTTCGAATGCACTGGGTCTATAAGTTCATGCACTCACATCCACATTTTCTTCTTGTACAGAAATATGTAAAAAATATGTAGGGCAGGACCTGGTCTTTCCCATCAGGGACTGACTGGATCATGAAAAGTGATTTCTATATAACAGATATTATGAAGAAAAACAAGTATCTTTAATGTATTAAAGTCCACATATAGTCAATAATTGTATCCCTTAAAACTCATCTTTGATCACCAAAATGACATATTTAAACACTTTTTCCTGTGAAAAGCCTTAAGATAGCTTGAATGTTACTCTACACCCTTGCCTCATTTAATATATGTGGATCAATGAATATGCAAATTAGCCCCGCCTCCACTCGCTCACGCCAGCTCAGAAATCCACTCGGTCAACTTACTGAGGTAAACGCTGCACAATGGTATCGCTCTTTACAACGTCGGACACATAACGGTAATTAATATGATTAGCGTTTGCTTGACTATGTAATCAAACAGCTAATAATGTAATTATAAACACAAACCATGTTTCCGTTTGCCATGTCAGAATCAGACAGCTGCCTTCTGAAAATCAATATCCTTAGAAACACTTTAACAACTCAGAACATCAGTGGAGAAACACATACTGTATCGTTCATCATAACATCGTAATATACATCATACACCCGCCATATTGGAGAAAAATACTCAGCAATGGTGTTGAAATGAATTTGCACATGGTTTGTCTTAAAGCATATTAAAAACACCACATAGACATATAAACAACATTAAAAACTTGATTTTCACCACAGGGGGTCTTTAAATTAATTATTACAAAGGCAAACACCTTCTTTGGGATAATTTACAGTGATGAATTGTTAGCAATAAGACCATAAACATGCATTAAGACAGTAAATGGGATCAATTTTGATTTCATGTTGACATATAAATTTTTTAAAAAAAAATTTTCCCCAAAATGTATTCACAGGGGCATATTTATTTCATGCAAACTATGGGGAACATTTCAGATGCGATAAGTTGCAATAGTCTTTCCTTCCCAATTGTGGAGTGTATCCGAGTGAAACTGCTTGTCGAAGAAGAAAAAAAATGTGGAAAGGGACTTGATTTTGTCCATCAGGAATTGTTTGGATGGTTGTGGTTTGCTATTGCTGTGACCTCATGTGAGTGACAGGTTGTCTCGCCTTTGCGCAATTAGTTACTTATTTAGTAGGACAAACACAATAATGCAACATTACATTTAAAGGTATTTTCCTCAATACCATTAACATATGTCGTAAATCACGTTAAAGCATCTGTTTGGGTTTGTGCAGCTGCGAGATTCTTAATGCGTCTCATGTAGTCACGTCTCTTCACTGCTTGCTCTCATTCTCTCTCTTTCATTATTTATTTCTCCTCCCAGCTTCACTTGGCAGTTATTTTGTCAGGCTGTGTAGGAGACAAAATAATTGCCTCTATATTTTCCAAATTGATTTTCTTGTGCAAGTTTAATACAGTTCTCACTGCAGAGTCTGCTGACAGCCATTGTGCAGTAGCCCTCGTTTTATGCCATTTACTGTACATACTTGCGGTTATTTACAAAGGATAAGTCTCATTATAGCAGCCTGACTGGAAGAAAATGTTATTAACATCAGATGGCAAAAGAGATCATTCAGGTCTTGTGTTTGTTTATTGTCATTTAGCAAATAATTGACTAAGAGAACAGCCATGTTGTGAACGAGCTACGGAACTGTACATTTGTTACAGATACAGCTCTTAATATAAAACCTTAAATGAAACATCACAAATAAAGTTTGGCAGATGCTATTTACACCCTGGTGTAAACAGTAATCTAAACTACTTGCATCCCACTTTTATTCAATTAACTAGCTCATTCTGTACGTTATGGGGCGAATTACAAATGGCAGTTTCGGAATTGCTACAAGAAGGGAAAGGCATTTGAAGGCCCTTAGAGAAATGTACATACAACGGTCATAAGGAAGTAATTGTGCGGTTTATGATCACATGATCCCTGACAGGTCATTTTTTAACAGCAATCACCCACTTTTTTTAGTAGCCTTGAAAGTAATTTTCTTAATAATTTTCTCCATAAGGATTTTAATAAAAAATCTTGAATAAAGAATATGAACCAAAACAACCAGCTCAGAGATGAGTCGCAATATTACAATCTTTGATTTACAGTTAAAAAAAATAGAAAGAAAACAATTGGGAACAGACAAAGGTACAAGACTATTTTATGAAATAATTATAATTCTATGAAGGATTGTGAATGATGGAATCAAATAAATTTGATGGCACAATTTAATGTTAATGCTTTATAATAATTGATTATACACAATAAAACCATATATTTTAAATGTAAATGCATTTTGCAAGTTGAAATACCGCTAATAGAAGTCTATACCATAAATGAACAAACATGAAACTAATGGAAGGTCAGTTTTGAAGTTTCTATGGAATCATTAAAAAACACTTTCTCTATGGAGAAAATTATTTTTTACTTCTGGTAACCCAACTGTTGAACACTATTGAAGATCTTGCCACAAATTAAAAAACCTCTTTACATATGTGCCAAACCTCTTTCACCATACGTGACAAGACATAAGTTGAAGTCAATTTTAACTAAAAACATAATGAGGCAATATCTAAGGTTAATGTTTTATTTGCCACAACAATCTTAGCTTGAACCTGAATTTAACTGCTATTTATCAAGGTAATACATTTTCATTTCAAGTCCTAAACTTTAAAGGATTAGTTCACTTTCAAATGAAAATTACCCCAAGCTTTACTCACCCTCAAGCCATCCTAGATGTATATGACTTTCTTTTTTCTGATGAACACAGTCGGAGAAATATTAATAAATATCCTGACGCATCCAAGCTTTTTAATGGCAGTAAGCGGGATCAACGAGAATAAAGCTGAAGAAAGTGTCTCCATCCACATCCATCCATCATAAACATATTCCACACGGCTCCAGGGGTTAATAAAGGCCTTCTGAAGCGAAACGATGCGTTTGTGTAAAAAAAATAAAAATCCATATTTAACAAGTTAAGTAAAACACACAAGTAAAATGAAGTAAAAGTAAAATATCTAGCTTCCGCCAGACCGCCTTCCATATTCAAATTACGAAGAAAGTGTAAACTGGCATCGCGTCAGTTACACTTTTTCCGTAAGTTGAATAGGGAAGGTGTAGGACGTAGCGTAAGCTTTTTGAACAGCTAGAGTTTTACACTTTCTTCGGGATATATTTATTAATATTTCTCCGATTTTGTTCATCAGAAAAAAGAAAGTCATATACACCAAGGGTGGCTTGAGGGTGAGTAAAGCTTGGGGTAATTTTCATTTGAAAGTGAACTAATCCTTTAAAGTAGGGCACAGTGATGCACACTTTCAAATGAAATTTGCTCATGCTTTGTTAACTAGGCAATAGCCTCAGCCTCAGATGTCATGCCCACGGACTGCTGGATGAACGTCTGATGCATATGGCACACTTAACTGGAAACACTTCAGGATTTTCGAAGTCGTCATCTGGTTGGTTGAATTCTACAGGATGTCCGGGAGACGTGTGTGTCGCGTTCTTTAATGGTCCGCCTGGAAACAAAAGCCGTGACGCCAAACCCCCTCGTTGAAGAAGAACTCCGTTGTGTTTACAACTGTGACGATGAGCGTTTATCAGGATCAACTAAACGCTGGATTTAAAAGTATGTGAAGTTTGCGGCTCCATTGTTGCAGTAAACTTGCACAACGTTCTTGAATGAATAATTTATTAGATGCATGTCGTTCGGTTATCGTAGGGACATCGACTTTACATTTGCGGGACGCGGAACAAAATGAACTGTGATTGGTTGCGTTACGTGTCAGTCAAACGTCCTCTTGGGCGGTCATTGGCCAATGAAAGCTGCGATACAGTCCAGACCTTCTGCCGTCAATCTGAAGGTCTGGCTACGTGAGACTAACTAGACAATAACTATGCTGTCGAATGATATACATTTAAAAAATTTGTAAAGTTTACCATCATGTAAGCCTTCAGGTTGATTTGAGTAGCCTAAAGAGTTTTTTCCCCAGTCACAGAAACCATCATTTTGTACAAACAACTACAATGGTTGATTCAACTGGCTTAAATGAAAACTGAATCAGAGTTTTAACCAGGGACACTAATTGTCACGGTTCATGAATCCGCTGTCTCATTCTGGTGTCTGTGTGGTTCTGTGGTGTGTCACCTGATTGTTCGTGTGGGCGTCGCCGCTGATCGTCTGATCAGCGGCAGCTGTGCGCAATTACACCTGCCTATTTAACGCCTTGTCTTTCGTCTCATGTTTGTCAGATCGTTGTTTGGAGTCTTGGTGTTGTGTCCCGTGTTTGCTCGTGTTACATGTTCCTTGGATTGGATTTCTCGTCGTTGTTTCCTGTTACCTGTTTCCTCGTTGGATCGTTCTCTGGTTTTCACCCACGGATTACACGGCACTGCTTCACGGACACACTTCACCAGTCACGACTCATCGGATCTCTCATCGCCCATCGAGGTCCCTGCGTCACCACTCTCCTGCTGTGTTTGTTGTGTCTTACCTGTGACTGACCGTCAGTGTGTGAAGCTCTCAATAAAGAGATTAACTTGCAATTGCATCCGTCATTATTTACGTGACACTAATTAAATATGCTCTCAAACGAAGACAAGAAAGCATCGTCGTGTATTAAAGATCACTACAGTATTCAAAATGTTGCATAATTTTACTTTGCGATTAAAATCATCACAGCTATTTGATAAATATTTGATAGACTCAGCCAGCTTCAGCTACAAATGTACTCATACATTGGTATTGTATCAGCAATAAGCCACCATGTGCTCTACATGCCGGCACCGGCCACTGAAAAACCAAATCGTCCATCACTACAAGAGCAACTAAAGCTGGATTTCCACTTTGAATTTTTCTGTTTTATCAGCCTGCTGAATGTTGATTAAACCAAAGAATCTGAGAGAAACCTCAGCCCCACACCGATGGCGGCCGAATATAGGCCCTGGCCCTGGAGAACCAAAAATCAGGACAGCCAGAGAAAAAGCTGGCTGAGAGAAGAGGGAAAATGAGGGGGAGAAAAAAAAAGACACAAATGAAAAAGAACAGCAGCCTTTTTATCCACTCGCCTGCCCACTCTCATCCCTGCTCTTCCCACTTCATCCCTCCATCTCACAGGGGCGGTGCTCCCTGGGACCCAAGAGAATGAAGGTAAAAAAGGAGGCTGAAGGAAAAAAAAACCTGGAAAATTGTCTGTCGAACATCACACCTGTGTTGAGAACCGGCTCTCTCCTGTCAGGGGAAGGCAAAGGCCGCTTACGGAGGAGAGAGAACAAGGTAGGAGAATGCATTAGAGAGGCTCATGCTCTCTCGCTGTCATTAATGAGGAGCCAAAACGACATGTCCATCCACACACACCCTGGCCTTCATCAACACACACACACACACACACACACACACAACAATACCATCCCTGAATTTTAAGCCTGAGATACAAGGCTATAAATAATGGAGAATAGTGCTTTCGAAGTTTTACATGAATGCACACATGTGTGTGTGTGTGTGTGTGTGTGTGTGTGTGTGTGTGTGTGTGTGTGTGTGTGTGTGTGTGTGTGTGTGTGT
>RJVU01043279.1:115100-128977 GCA_003731715.1 Anabarilius grahami | reverse complement strand
CTGGGGATTTCGAGATTTGTATCTTATCTGTTCACCAAAAAGATTCATTCTAATTTGTTAAGCGATTTGTTCAGTGACTCTTTCTATCAACTACATAATTTCACCAGTTGTTTGTGACAATGATTTTAGTATAATGAGTGACTATGACTAATATATTAGAAAACGTCTCGGGTTACAGATGTAACCCCTGTTCCCTGAGTAAGGGAACGAGACGCTACGTNGACAAGAGAGCGCACGGCTCGAAAACACTCGAGACCGTACGCTCACACAAAAAACAGGACCAGAACGGGAGTGTCAGAGCTCTGTCACAAAACCAAGAAATAAACTAGACAGAAGTGACAGAACCCTGACACAAACTGTCAAAGACAAATCATCTCTAAACCACCTATTCACACGATACAGTTTATCAAAACCACCCTTTAAAACAACAGCAGTAGCCTACCACAGCACAGTGAACTCATCAAACGGTAATACAATGCAATTTTGTACTCTGAATGACAACCATATGTTCTCAGTGTTGTCTGATATTTACATAGTACTCTAAACTAATTAAAAGTACCACAGTGCATGTCTAAAAAAAACATGGTAATCCCATGATACATTTGATGTTTCGTGTATTGTTTTGATACTCTTCTTCTGACTTACCTGGAGAGTCATTCGGGAGTGGCACGTGCATGTGTTAAACACAGAAAAGACCTTCATTGCTCGTAAATGATAATAAACCATGTATTTCTATAGATTGTAGGTAAATATCCATTTAATCCGGTGCTATTTGTGTTCCCTGGGTTCAAAAAGTTTCCTGTTAATGTTTTACGGAATGAGAAACCGCTTCAAATGACCATTACCAGAGAGCTGTTGGAATGATTCGAACTGAATCATGATGAACCAATTACAACCGTGCGTTTGGTCATCATTGAAAAGAACAGATTCAAAAGAATTATTCATTTGCGAATTGTGAACCTCTTGTTCTGATTCTAAGGAATTCAGTAGACACACGGTAATATCATGGTAATTTAAATGAGTTTACTTTTAACTTTACTTTGTTTCGTGATATCTTTTCTGGTTGAATATCCTTGATCGTACAGAGTCATTCACAAGCTGCATGTGCTGGGATTTAACTTAAATTCTTCGACTCTAAAAAGAATGGATTTCTATGTTTGATTTCAAAAGACTGTAAGTAAATACTCACTTCGCTCTTTTGATCTATTTTGTCTATTTAGTCTATTGCATTGTTTTATGGAATGAGAAACAGCTCCGAACGATTCACTGCGTGAATGAACAGTCTGAAAGATTCAAACTTAATGTCGAACCTATTCAGACAATGTTGCTATGACATTTGGCCAATTTACACGAGGGAACCGACTCAAAAGAGTCATTCATTTATTATTTGGGCATCGCTCGTTCTGATTCTAAACTGCAAAGTGTTGGCAGGGAAAATAATGTTGTAGCGAGATAAACTGGTAGCTTATATCGATTTTTGCTTTCGAAAAGTTTTTTAAAAAACAATAAATTATAATAATTCATACTTTTTTCCAGACCCAAGCACTCCTTCAGCCTGAGGGCCTTGGGCTTCAGACTGTGCATTAATTCAGTTGTTCAGTCACTGTCAGCAGATTCTCATTCAGTACAACTCATTTGGTTCATTCAGTCACAAGTGCTGTCCTCGTTCGTTAAGCGCTGCCTTGAGTCATTCGGCCTCAAAAAAACACCAACTCGTTCAGTGTATGGGCAGATTCATTCAGTACAGTATGTCCCACCAATGATATGCTACTTAAAGCCCAAACCATATTGTGCTATAGTCAGTCTTTGAAATGGGAAAAGACCAAAGCAGCCATGTGCTTCACAAGGGAGAGAGAATAGTTTGTTCAAGTAAAAAACACTACTAACACAAACTGTTTGAACACACAGAGAAACTGGGCATCCTTTTAAAATTATTGCAGAGATGTCAGTGATTATGGAGATGTGGGTTGTAGGTCAGCGTTCTGTTTAAAAGTTAATTTAGCCCTAGAAAGATTTCACTCTAAGTGCCCACTTATACGGATCGTACAACTTTATGGCCAGATTTCTGTGAGATACATTCATCACTGTGGTCATTAAAGACAAGATTCCTTCCTTTTATCTCTGTGTATTTTTAATTTTCAATAAAGTTAGAACATTTTATGTATAGGCTAATAAAAGAAATACGCTTTTCATGATGATGATGATCTAATGATCATGAATAGGCTATATCGTTCAAAAATTTGGGGTCAGTTAGATCAAAAGTGGGAGTAAAGACAATGTTGCAAAATTATAAATTCTGTTCTTTTGAACTTTGTTCATCAAAGAAACCTGAAAATCATGGTTTCCACCAACCTATAAGAAATGTTTCTTGAGCAGCAAATCAGCATATTAGAATGATTTCTGAAGGATCATGTGACACTGAAGACTGGAGTAATGATGCTGAAAATTCTACTTTACCATCACAGGAATAAATTACATTTGAAAATATATTAAAACAGAAATAAGTTAGTAATTTTTCACAATATTACGGTTTTTACTGTATTTTTTTATCAAATAAATGCAGCCTTGTTAAGCATGAGAGACTTCTTGGTAACACTTTACATTAAGGTTCCCTTTGTAAAGGGTTTATAAAGGTGTTTGTTAATGACTAATAACTTATTTACAAATGCATTATAAGTCGTTGATAAGCAGTTATAACTGCATGAATAAAAAGGGTGACTTTAACGTATAACCTGCCAAATAGTGAGCCATTTTTATCCCCCATCTTATAAATGCTTAATAAATGTATTTATTCACACGTTTTACTCAGAACCAGATTTCTGGTTATTTCATGATGCAGCAAAAATATACTGTTATGGTGAGACTGAAGGATGATTTATTTGTGGTTTTCTCAATAATATCTCATGACTTATGTCACTTTTCTCACTGTTGCTCATCAGAATTTACTCTGTGCATTACCCATGATACTCAGCCATGATGCAAAATGGCCATTATGCCTATTCAGAAGAATGTATAAAAACTGATTTCATGTTTGTCAAGATGAAATGATCAAACTTTATGTTTACACGCACAACCATAACTTGAGATATTTATAATGAAACATGTAATTACATTATTAGTTACCTGTGAATCCTAATGAAGGGTGAATCATTTATTCATAGTTTATAAATATTAGTAACTTGTGAAAGTGAACCTTAATGTAAAGTGAATTCCTGTGGACCATTTATTCATGATTTATAAATGTTATAAATAAATACATGATTCACGTGTCTCCAGTTTACATTAAGGTTCACTTTCACAGGTTACTAACATTTATAACTCATGAATAAATGGTTCACCCTTCATTAGGATTTACAGGTAACTAATAATAATAATAAATAATAAGTAATTACATTTTTCATTATTAATATCTCATCAAGTTATGGTTGTGCTCGTATGTTTTTGTTTTTTTTTTCAAAATAAAGTTTGATCATTTCATCTTGAAAAACATTAAATCAGTTTTTATACATTCCTCTGAATAGGCATCATGACCTTTTTACAGAGTATCATGGGTAATGCACAGAGTAAATTCTGATGAGCAACAGTGAAAAAAGTGACATAAGTCATGAGATGTTATCGGGAAAACCACAAATCCTTCAGTCTCACCATTACAGTATATTTTTGCTGCATCATGAAATAACCACAAAATCTGGTTCTGAGTAAAATATGTGTGAATAAATACATTTATTAAGCATTTATAACATGTGAATTAAAAATGGCTCACTATTTGTCAGGTATTACGTTAAAAGTCACTCTTTTTATTCATGCAGTTATAACTGCTTATCAACGACTTATAATGCATTTATAGTGTCATTAACAAACACCTTTATAAACCCTTTACAAAGAGAACCTTAATGTAAAGTGTTACCAACTTCTTTCAAAAACATTAACAGACCCCAAAACTTTTGAACGGTAGTGTATGATTATTTGACATTTTATTGTGGCCCTCTTGGAAAGACATCGCCTAGAAAGTTTTGTGTAATGAGTTTTATGTAAGTTCAAGAGAACACGTTCAGTTGAGAGAATGAATCAATAGCAACATCTGTCTGTTGTCAAAATTCAGAGTAATTGTGGAAGAGTGGAATTACTTCTACTGCAAGATCTGCATGTGTTCTTTGACGTTTAATTATGTGTGTGCCAGAGTTTCCTGCACAGCGCCATGACAAAAGAAATTATGTTTTACCCAAATTGTGAGTTGGCAGTCTGAGTTGAATGTGATGGCTTAAAAAAATGTTATAGACAACATGTCTTTCTTCGCCGGCTGTATGCACAACTTGTACTGTAACAGGGGACTCTTATGAGCTGATACTTTTAATGAGCATGAACTCAAATTGCTCCAATGGTAGAAAAAAAAATCCTTATTATGCCATGTACTGTAGTGGTCAAGGTGCTTATTATTATTTTTTTTATATATTTAATGCCAGCATTAATTGTACTTATAAATAAACATATGTTAAAAATAAACTATGTACACTCTAAAAAATGCTGGGTTAAAAACAACCCAAGTTGGGTTGAAAATGGACAAACCCAGCGATTGGGTTGTTTTGACCCAGCAGTTGGGTTAAATGTTTGCCCAACCTGCTGGGTAGTTTTATTTAACCCAACAATTGTTTACAAATTACTATATGTCTGGCTTAAAATGAACCCAAAATAGGTTGGAAATTAAAAATCAGACTCATAATTACTAGAGGCAACAATAATAATCAAAAAGATGAGCATTTATTAATAAGCAATTTAATAAATGTTTATTGTTTAAATATTATTCAAAAAAGTATTAATAAATGTTTGTTTATTAAACATATTAATAAATGTTAATTTCCAACATATTTTGGGTTCATTTTAAGCAAGAAATACAGTAATTTTTAAACAATATTTGGGTTAAATAAAACTACCCAGCAGGTTGGGCAAACATTTAACCCAGCCGCTGGGTTAAAACAACCCAATCGCTGGGTTTGTCCATTTTCAACCCAACTTGGGTTGTTTTTAACCCAGCATTTTTTAGAGTGTAGTTAGGACTGATTGAAACAGGATTGTATGGAGGGTTTCTGCACAGAAAGAATTCTTTAGGAAACACTGGCGTGTGTGCATGCTTTATTTGATTGACAGGTCTTTTCCACTTGGCTGACATGCATTGAGAAAGTGGAAATGCCGGCAGGAGAGAGGGAACATCAGGGTTGGCGTCTCGAACACACATTCGCACACAGACAAAGATTGAGGGAGAGGAAGGGGAGGTGTTCATGGCCGTCTATGATTTGTCCGTAGCTTTTGAGAGGAAGTAAACATGGATCAGGCTGTCAAACAGACAGGAGGCCATATAGTGGGAAAAGAGAGCATGTCAGGTTCCAGAGATGTGGGCAGCTCTTCCTTCCTGTGAAAAGTAGAGCAGAGCTCATCCAATCTTGGTGTGCCTCATTCTCTCACACGTTATCTTTTTTTTTTTTTTTTTTCGCTGAACTCTAAGTGATGGTTCCGTAGCTCTGAGAAATTAGTCACCTCCACAGATGCAGAGGCGCTGCAGATAAGCCATTGTCTTCTTTCTCCTTACATAGTAATTCTTGACACTGTCTCAAAATGTTGCTTTGGAATCCAACCCACCACAATGCCTTGTGGAAAAGGAGAATCGAAAATATGTGGAACTGTGCTTAAAATGGTTCTAGAAGCAAACCCGGAGAATGGTTGAAAAGTGACTGTGACATAAATATTCAAGATGTCCAACCATATGTCCCTAATGGGCCTAATTTGTAAATAGCAGCATTTTTGGTTGCCTGATGATCTATCAATGAGTGTCCAAAGTTAAGAATTCAAACATTTTTGAGCTTTAGAAAGGAAAGAGCATGTGATAAACGAAGGAACTAGATTTTTACACAAGAAAATGACTGGTGTATGAGCATTGCAAAACTGGCCACTATGATGCTAAGATATTGTAGGTGGTTGCTATGGTGTTATAGGTGGTTGCTAAGTCAAAAGAGCCCAGTCTCATAATATTATTTTCTAGTATAGATATGACTTTTGTACCTCTATTATGGAAAATTTTACCAGTTTTTTTTTCTCCACCAGGTCAATATTAGTCTGAAAAAGTGAGTAATATTACACCTCTTCTCAATTAGCTCAATTATTCACTGTCAGAAAATAACCTTTAGGGGTACAGCAGATTGTCACTGAGACAGGGACAACTGTACAAGGTAGATATGGTACAAAGATATGGTAAATGTTCACCTCAAGGGTACATATTACTAATCTGAAGTAATATGTACCCTTAAGGTACTGCTGAACATTTTAAGGGGAAATAAGGGGCCGTTCACATGACACTGTTTTCTAACTAAAAATGGAAAACTTTTCATGCATTTTGGCCATTCGTTTACACAACAATGGTGTTTTGGGGGCCTGAAAATGCAAACTTTTGAAAACGGGCTTCAAAGTACATGTTTTTGAAAACAATACCGTTATTTTCTCTGTGAAAAAATACTTCAAAAAAGTGAATTCGTGAATACGGTGACATCATACGCATGTGTATTTGTATGTTCAGTCTATAGGCACGTAGTTTTTCTTTACAAAGTGACATCGTCATCTACTGGCCTGGCATAAATAATACATCGTTTTTAGTAGTATTTGTGGATCCGTGTGAACGGGGATCATTTTGACAATGTTGTTTTTTGTATGTGCAAAACGCAAAGGAAAAGCTTTTTTCGTTTTTCAAGATGTCCCATTGAGGGTACTGCCCCTGTGACTACAATTTTTTTTATTTTATTTTTTTTGGGGGGGGGGCGAGGGAGAGTTTTTGTTGGACTGGTTAATGCTGTTCTGTAAGCTTCTTGGTTCCATAGAAAATCAAAATCAATGAGATGAATGTGTAAAATTAATACTCTCAGCTTAAAAATGTGCAAAATTCCAGCAAGCTTATTTCCAGAAAATCTCATTTGTAAAGATATCTACCTCAGACATTTAAATTAGATAAGTAAAGGGCACAAAATGTCTTTCCATTATCTTGAATTCTTGTATTATGATATGACAGATATGAAGGGAACACTGTCAGAATATTTTAAAAGTCATATGCAGAAATGGCCATAAAAAATAGTTCTCAAATCACCATGAATTTTATGTATGTGTCCAGACTTTGCTTATGTTTGCAACAGTAATACCACTATATATCGGCTAATATGGTAATTCACCAATAGATGGTGACCAGCGATGTCTTTTTGAGTATTGTGAGGATTTGTTGTTATTGTCATTAAATGGTTTACTGTTATGGAATCTTTTCTTAAAAACAACAGGCAAAATTATGTAAAAAATGTACATTACAATATTGTCAACAATGGGCCTGGCATGGAAAGATTTTTGCACTGTGGAATTGACAAAGATATTTCTTAAAATATATGTCATTATGTCATTTAAGAGATTTATTCGCAGCGGAACATCAGTAAACAATATTTGCATATCTAAAGATCTAAGAGAAATCACAGCAAACAAAAGTTTCTCAGTCAAACGCAAAAGTTTTATGAGAGAATGCAAAAGCATTAAAATGTCTCATTTTTTTTGCCCTTTCCCAAGTACCTTTTGGGGCTTTGTAAGAAATAATGTTTAAGAATCAAAAAGCAGAATGATTATTTATCCTCCATTTTGTTGAAAAGACACAAACCAACTTTGACTTGATTTGCTAGTCTTGACGTTTATCACGCTGTAGACGAATAAACCAATGATTGATGAGTTTTAATAATGTCCTGACATGGTGAAACTATTTAACGACTGTGTTCCAAAGCATGTTTCAATTTCAGTGCTCAATCAAAAAAATTAAATCTTAGCACAGTGTCATAAGAACACTTTAAACAAGCACATATTGTGTTTGACTGCTAAAACTGACAGGCTCGATTGGACCGTGAAGGATTTGACTTCCCTCCCCCGCAAAATGTGCCTGCGATACGGAATCTTTATGCTATCGCTTGTTAGGGTTTCAAACGGCTCCATTCCAACAAGCGAATTGCTTCGATCTTCACATCTAGTCTTATCTCTACATAGCATATTCACATATACATATGAGAGAAAACGACTTGATCAAAAGGCCATGTGCCCAAAGCTGCCCTTGAGCCAAGTCCAACTCGTGGGTGGGGTTTGAGGTGGGGGGAGAGATAACAAAAGCGAATATTCCGATATCTGTTTCATATTCTTTGTCATAGATCAAGGCCAAGACAAGGCTGCGTGGAATGAATTTATGATCAGAGACCTCCTTTGAAGTTCTCGCTGTTCTTTCAAAGAATTGTCTGACGATGAGTAACTTGAAGACTTTCTATGTTAGGTCAGAAGAAAGTGCCCTAGCAGGTGGTGGAAAAGGGAGAGAAAAAGAGAGTGAAATCTTTCCTCTGTCGATCTTTCGATCTCTGCTCTGCAAGCTTATTTATTAGACATGAGAGGGTCAAAAACTGCCAGGGGCGCCCATTTCAATCTGTCATCTCTTCACTGCTGCAGTTTACACCCGGGGACTCCCGCCCCCAGCCCTGCCTGACAAGCGCAAAACGTGCGGAAACCTTTCACATAATTGTGTGCTTTATTGTCTCGTATTCCCCTAATTACAATCAGAGAGGGGTCGTTTCTGCCCCGACAAAGAAATAACAAGCATCGGAGAAAAATAACAACCGATTGCCGTAGCCTATAATTGCGATTTTCAGCCCCAAATTGCAGCCTAATGATTACAGGCGTGGGGCGGACCTGGCAGAGGTTGCTGGGATGCACAAATGCTGCTTGAGAGAGAAAGGGAGATAGACAGGGAGATGATGTAAAAGTGCAGAGTGAAGGAAAAGGAAACAAAGTGTCTTCAACTATAGGCCGATTTCATAGTATAGATTTTTTTCTTTTTGAAACTTTCCATCATTATCATATCCATCAATTGTGACATTAATAAAGTGTTAATTTAATAAATTAAATTAGCCTTAGCAAGACCATATTTTTCCCCAAAAATGTTTAAAATGTCATTTCCACTGCCATCGTTTACAGAATTAATGGTGATTTGTATAAGACATTCAAAAGAAATGGCAAAAATGACAGAATTCCCCTGTGATTCATGTGTATACACTGTTGGACACTGTTTGCAAACTTAGTGGAGAGCCTGAAGAGTGTTTTGAGGAAATTAATTTTCCACAGGGCAAAAGTGCCCATAGTGGAAGAAACACCCAATTACATCTTCTTCTGTTCCGTCAGAGAGCGCAAGAGCAACACCCGCTTTATCTGAAAACGCAAAGCCAAACCGAACGTTCAGAGCTGTGTTGAGAACTGACAGTAAAGGCCTCAGGACGTTCTGCGGCATTGGAGATAATGGAGATTTGGGGAAACAGAAAGAAGAAGGAATAAGGCCTGCCAAACGCCGACACGCTACAACAAGCGTGGCATGGGTGTGCAGCAGGAGCGGGAACCCACAGAAGGGGAGGGCAAGTGGGACGACTCCAGCTTAGATGGCAGCCTCTGAGGGCGGTTCCAGCACTGCCACAATTATGCTGTCAGGAACGTGGGCGGTACATCCGTGACTTGTAATGGTGGAGCACAAGTCTACAGCGTATGGTCTCCATTTGCAAAAACCTCATGTCTTAATTATATGTTGTGCTCACTGTAAACAAATGAGATAATCAGTACAAATATGTCCTGTTTAATTGCATACAATGAATGAAGCAGTAAATCAGTTGTCTGTAAACTGAATATTTGTAGGAATTTCTACAGGTATTTTAAGGACACAATCCTCATACAACCCAAATGTTCTTGTCAGGGACTGGTCCTAATGGTTGCTATGCTTAACTCCTCAAGCAAAAATTTGACAATAGAGGTGGAAAGTATAACAAAAATCATGGCGAGTAATTTTAAATGAAGGCAATAGTATAGTATTACAAAGTATTACAGGAGAAGCAGTCAAGCAGCAGAAGTTGGCAGCAGCCTTTAAAGGATTAGTCCACTTTTAAATAAACTTTTCCTGATAATTTACTCACCCCCATGTCATCCAAGATGTTCATGTCTTTCTTTCTTCAGTCGAAAAGAAATTAAGGTTTTTGATGAAAACGTTCCAGGATTATTCTCCATATAGTAGACTTCAATGGGCACCAAACAGTTGAAGGTCAAAATTAGTTTCACTGCAGCTTCAAATTGTTCTACACCGTCCCAGATGAGAAATAAAGGTCTTATCTAGTGAAACCATTGCTCATTTTCTGAAAAAAATTGAAAATTATATAAGTTTTAGCCATAAATGCTCATCTTGAACTAGCTCTCTTCTTCTTCTCCTCTATTAGAATTCTGGCAGTATAGACACTGCTAAGTGTATTACTGCCCTCCACAGGTCAAAGTTTGAACTAATTGTTATATACTATTGAACTAGCATATTGCATATAAAAATTAGTTCAAACTTTGACCTGTGGAGGGCAGTAATACACTTAGCAGTGTCTACACTGCTGGAATTCTAATAGAGGAGAAGAAGAAGAGAGCTAGTTCAAGATGAGCATTTATGGCTAAAACTTAAATTGAAAATTATATTTTTCTGAAAATGAGCGATGGTTTCTCTAGATAAGACCCTTATTTCTCATCTGGGACCGTGTAGAACAATTTGAAGCTGCGGTGAAACTAATTTTGACCTTCAACTGTTTGGTGCCCATTGAAGTCTACTATATGGAGAATAATCCTGGAACGTTTTCATCAAAAACCTTAATTTCTTTTCGACTGAAGAAAGAAAGACATGGACATCTTGGATGACATGGGGGTGAGTAAATTATCAAGAAAAGTTTATTTAAAAGTGGACTAATCCTTTAAGTGTATTTGTTTTTTGTCTCTTTTGTTTTTAGCGTAGTTGTTGCTAGCAAACACTTGATTTGTTTACTGTGTTAACACCTGCTGAAGTCGCTTTTGTTCCCGTGCCGTGTCACATGGGTTTTCCATTTTGGTGTGCTAGCCAGTGTTAACAAGTCTGCAGTTTTCCCGTGAAATTGGGCTACTTACTGTTGCCGCGGGTTGTTTTCATGTCCGAGGGTTGAAGCGACCCCGAATAACATATTTAGCTCCTTGAATGTGAATTTTACCAGGGAACACCGCCAAAAATGCGGATTTTACCCCCCCGAAATGCTAAATGTTTTTACCAGTATGTTTTTTATGTATGTGTAAAATACCCCACAGATAATTTTTATAGCATGTTAAATTTGTCACATTTGAGGGTGAGCAAAAACGCTAAGTTTTTGTGTGTCCCTTAAAATGCAAATGAGCTGCTGCTCCTAAGAAGAGGGCGGGGTTTCAAGAGCTTGTGTTTGCACATATTGTTAGCAGCGCCAATTACCTCATGCAGAATCACTGAAAATGTCAGAAAATGTTCAGCCTTTATGTTCAAACCGGAGTCAGACAATGATGGAGAGGCTCAAGAAGAAGTGACAACATGTAGAATGCATCAGGACATTTCTGAATGGTTGGTTGCTTAATTTATGTAGCTGATGTGGGATTTCTTAAAGTCATTGATTAGCATATTCTCTCATGATAATCTGTAAATCGCTCGTGTGGGAACTGTTGTAAGATCCTAGAGAGCCAGAGAATTTATGCTGCATGAAGATAGAACAGGTATAGTTTAGTTTAATTATGGTTATAACTTATGTGGTCATCTTGCTTTTATGACATGCTATTGCATTTGTGTTATGTACTGTATTGCAATAACATGGCCTCACCCCTTTGTTGCATGTTTCGGGGGCGGTGTTTATGTAAATTTTAGGGTTAGTGATGTCACCAACCCGAGAAGAAGCTCATTGTAGTCTCTACCAGCCGTTTTTTGTAGTCCTTAAACAGAGAATTCTTTAAAAGAAAATATCTCCCTTTGCTTTGAACTTTGAGCGTCGTAACTTTGCAGATGTTGTTTATGATCAAACAGCAACATTACACACTAACTAAAGTTAAAAAAGTGAAATCATAATCAACCACCCCTTTAATTAACATAACCAGTTCTCACCCTGGCTTTGAGAATAAAAATAAGCCAGTAAGTCAAATTGCTGTTAGACCCAGTGACTGAAACAATGTGGCTGCACCAAAAATATCATTTATGTCTAAATTCCAAGCGCATCTCAATTTGTCCGTCCGTGCTTTCCAAACATGTAAATGAAAGTAAACTAATGAGCGCTCGATCTGAAATCAGGTAGGCATGGGAAAATTGAAAAAGTCACGCTAAGCTGATCATCAAAATTTCAGCCTGGGACGATATTTTTCTGCACAGCCCCGCTATATTGAGAGAGCTTATGGTAATATGGTTTGCTTTGAGAGTGGCATATTGAAAATAAGTCCGGTGGGATCGAAAAGAGAGTGCGGAGAGAGAAATCTGGCCCTGAGCAATTTCACTGTGTTTACACAGTGCCTCACAACAAGACTGCCACATAAACTCAGCCTGATGGAGCCCAGGGCAACCAGTGGACATACAGCGACCGGCTCACGGACTATAAGAAAAACACTCAAACTCAAGCAACACACAGATGTTATTGCAGTAAAACACAACTACCATAGCATATATACACAATTACTTTTGGTGTGTTTGCAAGTAGGAATAAAAAAAAGAGGTACAGAAATAAATATGTAGATACATAGGAAAGTAAAATTACAAATGAGATCTCTTTATGTGATCAGAGCAATGAGATTAAATGGATACTTATGCCCTGAGAATAAGACTACAGTAATCTCACGTGTCTCTTTTAGAATTTCAGGGAAAAATGAGTGCAAAACTAAGTGCAAGTAGCGTCCCTTGTTGGCAAACGCTATTTACACTAGCTCCACCCACTAATGTCTGGTTGGGTCACTCAAGTTTTAAAAAAGACGCACGGAATTCAATGTCTTCAGTGGTGCAGCAGTAGCAAGTAAGCCTCACAAACCTGGCTTTTAACGCAATCGAAACGGGCTTGAATCCGCCTTTTGCCGAGCTCGCATTTATTTTCAATAAAAATTAAAATAATGTTCTAAAAGTGGAAATAAACTGCGAACGAGTGTTTAATAATATTAAAAGTGTATATTATTTATTGTTTGTTTATTGGGTAGGGTTAGGGGAAGGTGTAGGGAGTTTTTATTCTCCCAATAAGGGTAAAATGATCATATACACTCTATGATATTACTGCATCCTGTTAATGTACAAAAATACTGAGGAGCAAATAGTATCTGCCAATATAAAGTATAGATAGCATCTAATTACTATTTACTCTTATTGCAAAGAACTGATACTTTTACATGGTGTAAATAGAATCTGTCGCTATTTTCACCTAGTGTAAATAGCATCTATCACTAAGAAAATATGCTATTTTCACTTAGAGTAAATAGTCGCTGCCATAAAAAAGTCAAATTGCTCAGATTTTTGCATACAAAAAAACATTTCAATGTATTCTCAAATATTTCTAATCAAAATCAACAAAAATAATCTGATCAATGAAAAAAGAACATCTGAACAGTAAAATCTGAGCTCTTTTTATATCTCAGTTGTTTCTACAAGAAAATTATATTAAATGGAGAGCAAGACCTGTTTTACCTCCTACTCTAGCCTACTTTTCTGAAATTACTCCAGTAATCTCACTATATATCTATATATATAGATATATAGATATAGATATATAGATAGATATATATATACACACACTGTATATATGATATATAAGAAATGTATACTTTTATTCAGCAAAGATGCATTGTATCATTCAATTAAATGCTATTTTTTTTAACTGACTATTCATCAAAGAATCCTGAAAAAAATATTAAAGTTTCCTCAAAATATTAAGCAGCACAACTGTTTTCAACATTGATAATAATAAGAAATATTTCTTGAGCACCAAATTAGCATATTAGAATGATTTCTGAAGGACCATGTG
>RJVU01043279.1:73386-85611 GCA_003731715.1 Anabarilius grahami | reverse complement strand
TTGTAGATTTATTATACATTTTAGATTTTATAAAAATATATATAATAAAACATTTAAATAATAATTAATGAATGAAAATAATACAATTGATTTAAGATATAAACAAAAATGTTGCAGTAACATCACACATTGGTACAGGCGAAGAATGTCAGTCATGGGTGATAAAGGACTATTTTACTATTTAAACTATTTTATAAAACATTTCTAGTAAAATTACAACTTATCAGTGTATATATTTGTTGCAACTGGAGCTTATTTTATTTTGTGATATTTTTTATTTAAAATTCATAAATTACAAGTCATGGAAATTCATTGGTAAAAAAGAATGCGAACTCTGACTTTTATTAGGCGTGGTCCGTTGAGTGAAGATCAAGGCCATACTTGCATAAAGTGACCAAGATCAAAGTCAGCGAGATTATACAGTCTTGAGTCATACCATCAAATTAATGAATATAATGATAGGTGGTTTGGGAAAATTGTCATATTTCTGTGACATAGAGAGCCCAGTGTGAAGAAGAGATGGAGAGAGAACAGATACTGAAATAAGCCCAGTTAGCCTCTGGTTATTTCATCTATTATTAACTACAGAACAAGAGGAGAACTTTGTTTGGGGCCGGGTGATGACAGAATTTGAAACTGAGCACATTCTCTTAAGTGTCGAAACAAAAAGACTTTTTAGCTGGTAGCTGTAGTATGAGCTCACATACACAGGACTAAAAACAAAGGTTAAAGTTTTTTAGCTCATATTGGTTGTTCATCAACAAGTGATGATGATCAACAAGTCAACAATCCCTTTTTTCTTCTAATGTGATGTATTTAAGAGTTAAATATGCAACTAGAAAAACACAAAAAGAGAAGATTGTATAGTTGCTGACTGTTTTCCATGCAATTACATTTAATTGAACACTAAAGCTGTAAAGAGGATGCCAAATACACAGAAATTGAAGTCAATCTTCATTGATAATCTTTTCCTGCAGTCAGCTGTTAACTGGATCTTTGAATGGAATCATTTGATTCATAAATGAATCATTCAAATCGGCTTTGTAAACTGGAACAACCAATTCTTTAGATTCAAAATGAGGTTTTCAGTAAGGCTTCAGAAAACTGCAGCACACAAGAATTGTTTTAAATACATTTATAGTGCTTTTGCATCCTTTTGAAGTTTAAAGTTTTATTTAAAATTGCATGGAAAAAGCAGCCAGCACAATTCTTCAGAATTTTTCCTTATCTGCAGTATTTCGGTTGCATAAAATGCTTAGAATAGTCTTACAAGTTAAGCCGGGCACACATTTAACGACTTGCTAAAACATTCTAAGACTGTACTCAACACACAGCGATTGTTTCCTTCGACTGAAGCAGATTTAAATACTTACACACGGAATTTGAACACCGACTGTAATCGCCGACTGAACGCAACTGCTTCTGACTGGACGCGTTTGAGCGCGATCAGTCATAAGTATCAAATTACATTCATAATCGGCCTTACAATCCTTAAGCGTGTCCCCGGCTTTAGTCATCTATTTTTTTTTTGTCTTTAAGACTGGACATAAGATTAAGTCAGTTAATAAAAATGTAGATTTGTCTAATTTGAATCAGAAAAAGACTGATTGCCCCCTTGGCTAACTGTGTAACATGTATGCTCTGTTTTTAGTTTAGTTTCATTGCGTTTTGGTTCTTTTTTCCCTGTTCCTTTTTGCCTGGTTGCCCTGTCATTTGAACTAGTTTCCTAGTGTGTGCCATTTTGTTCCCTTGGTTAATTATTCCGTTCACCTGTTGTTCAATTAATTAACTCATTAGTTCCTTTGTGTATTTAAGTCCTGTGTTCATTCAGTTCCTTGTTCGTTTTCTTCTGTGGTACGTGGTTATGCTATTTCTCCTTCATTTGCATGTAGTTTCCTGTGTGTTTGTGATTAAAGATTTTTATTTGAGCTATCTATCTCCATCGTGTGATATTGATGGCACCCACATGTGACAAACTGCTAGTTGGTCAGACTAGTTCTTAAGAGACAGTCTTAACATAGAGGCTAAGGCCCAGTCCACACAGAGACGAGTTTAGCTGTATACGCAAAAATGTTGTATCGTATAGGCGTTTCGTCCAGACGAATCCGCTGTTTTCAGAAGGTGAAACTGCTATTTTTTGAAACCGGGTCCCAGAGTGGATAAATCTGAAAACGACGCCCTTTGCGTTTTCATATGTACAGCCAATCCGTATATTTTGTGAAACGATGATGTCATCACCCCACGTGTCGACCCTAGTCAGACACCGCTAACAGCACAAAACGGCAACAACAACAATAATAGCGGACTTCATGCTTGTGTTCGTGCTGCAGAAGCTACCGAGTCTAAAGCTTTATTTCGAAGCTTTACTAAAGTTTGTATAGAGCGCAAGGTTTATGTGCATGCTCCAAGTCTTATTCTTTGTTTTTAGTGTATCTCTATTGCAGAATTACAGCGTCAAGATCGAATAGGGTAAGCTCTGGCTTCGTGTGGACGTAGCCTAAGTTTATGCAACTGGCCTCCCGGTTTGGAACAATATGAGTGAACTGCCCCTTTAAAGTTATCATGAAATCAAAATGGACAATTCTTGTTTTTTTATGGAATATTGCAGCATTTATTATGAAGGATTTATCCTTGCACATTATTTTTCAGTTCATGTGCCTCATAACCTTCAAAATCAAAATAACTTCCCCTCCCACTTGCATCTCTTCTCGTTTCTGATGATGTGTTTACTAGTGTGAGGGCGGGGCAAACTGTCACTCAAATGAGATCCACCAGTAGCAAACCACAACCATCCAATCAATTCCCCGTGGACAAAATCAAGTCCCGCCCTACATTTTTTCTTGTTCAAGCAGCCATTTCACTTGGATATATACCACGATAGGGAAGAAAAGATGATCACAACTTCAGTTTCATGCTGACTTTAAAACTCTGACGGCTTCTTAAAGACACGTAGCGTCCTGTAGATTAATGGCAGCACTGTAGACTCCTCACATTCCCCAACACACACTCATTCTCTATATGATATTGCTGAGTCATCCACTGTGGCTCAAGGAGATTGGCTTTCTATGAACATGGTGCTGCCAAGCTGGCAAAGTCAAACAGATCCAGCATGCACCCACGCCACAATAGATGAATTCCTGTCAATAAATGTATGAGTGCAAGTGAATTATAATTATAGGTTCTCTGTAGGAATGAGTCGATACTAGTCAGTGAGTTTCCCCTGTCATGTTTCAGTTTTAATATCTTTGCTGACCTGCACTTTGCCTAATTTGTACATAAAACCTAGTCAGTTTTTTGCATTGAAGAATGTCATTTCAGTTTGACCTAAACAGTTTTTGTGGCACATTTCTGTGTAGCTATTGAAGGATTGGTCGGTGCAAACAATATTACTCTTTATTTCTTTACTTTTCAGATTTATAAATCTACTTGACAACTAAGGCAAAATTCAAGATAAACAGTTCCATAAAAAGGAACTCATTTATTCTCTATTCCAAAGCACAGTGGGTGGAGGTGAAGAATTGCTCATCAGGATATTCTAGTTATACAATATTAAAGCTGCATTTTTATCCTGAGCTCACAGCAATGCTAAGATACAACTATACACATTTATAGAATACATATAGTAATAAAAAAAAAGGTTAATGAAGGGGATTCTAGGGTCACTTTTATTGCATGAAGAAGGATATTTGATGTCAGTGTATGTTTTAAACTCAGTTTCATAAATCTGTTTTGTTTTATAAATCTAGGGTTCAGAACATGTTTGTAACATGAAACGTACATTAGAATGTCTTCACGTGAAGACATTGTTTATATAGTCTAGCCTGAAGGACTGCATTAATAACACTCTTCTGAGATTGTCAGAGCAATGATGTGAAACTTGATTTTATTATCATTTAGAGTTTATGAATCTAGTGCACACCATAAAGTGCCAGTTTTTTGATTTACCACCAGTGCCAGTTGTGATTAATCACTCAGTAAAATCATAAAATATTCACTGGCAAAACAGCTAATAAATGAAATGTGTTTCTTGGAAATATTAAATTTATTGGGAATACACAGTCAGTGAAGAGAAACGATTTTCCTACAGATTGGTGTAGTTCTAGTATTCCACCAGCACGGGATAACTGGCTCATGCTAATCAGCCAAACCTTGACCTTTTGATTTTGAAGAGTTTACAAATCAGTCTCTGCACTAAAATGTACTGCACAAACTGTACACATCAGGCTGAAATGATTTAGAACATTGTTAAAAATAAACTTTAGCCAATCTTTTCTAATGTTGGGTTTGGCATCCTTCAGAAGGACAACTAAAAGGACAGAGAGGCTTAGCATGAGGAGGAATACTGACTGATCTGCTTTAAGAAAGAAAACCATCGACAGTTAACCAGTCACCTGAGACAGGAAATGCTAGTTGCCACTTTTGTTCGGTCTGTGAGAATAACACTAGTGGTGGTAAGCCTTGCTAATAAAGGGTTCAGTTTTGTGGCTTTAGCTCATTGCTCTACTCTGTATTTTCCACAGATGATTACGTTTGTTCTGCTTTCTTCTTTTGCACGCAAAATGGATGATGTGCTTCTCTTAAAAATGACAATTTTCCATTTTAAGTGTGTTACGTTCATTTAAAGAAATCATACTATGTTGAAACCTAATGTGGCAGAAGTAAAGAAATTGTTACTTCAGAAGAAGGAACTTGCTACAATGAGACACTTCCTCTTTTGAGAGTAGCTTACAGTGGGGCTTTGTCAGCTGATTCTAAATGAAAACCACAGCATAATGTAGTTTAATGATGTACTATTATGCTTGGATTATTATGGGTATATTGCTTAAAAATCATTTGAAATAGTTTATAGTGAAATACAATAGTGAAATAGTCTCCAACATCCCAATTTTAAGTATGCATTAAGTACGTTGGTTGAAATGCATCTTTGGTATCATTTTTTCTTAAAATGGGGATATAATTGTTTATAAAGAGTATGGTTTAACAGACAAACGTACATAGTTATAAATAAAACAGAGACTGGCCTGTACAGTTTTTGATTTTCTGTTCTCTGAGCTTGTATAATCTTTTTTTTAAATGCTTAGGGATCATTTGTAGAAGTAATATTGAATAATAGTCATACACTTTTGAAGAGAAACCCTTAACATTTATAAATATCTCATCAGATGTGCTGGGTCATGACTGTGGCCTCTGAAGCATCTTACTGCTCTCTGCAGATTAGGAAGAGAATGGCTTTTTATAATCCAGATTTGGGAAATAATGGCTTTATGTTTCTCGTTAGACTGCCATCATACTAGAAATGATATTCAGCTGTATAATTTGGAAAATAAATAAATGACACCAGTAATTTGGTCTCTCTCTCTCTCAGGGTGATAAATGCTGGGAAGAGCATGCTGAATGAAGACCAGGCTTCCTGTGAGCTGCTGTTTGTCAGGAAGATGAGTAGTAAGCAGCAGCGCTGCTCCATGTTACTGGAGGACAGTGGGGTAAGTTGGTCTATGACACAACCTCGTGAAAACAACAGGATGTAGCCAAGCTGTTTTGTGGCTGTGTCACTGTCATCATTTTTTCTTTACATGAAAATACTGCATTTGAATACTGCAAGATACATGCTAATGCCAAACTCTATTAAAATCAATAGTGAGGTGAGTCTCCAGTGCGCTTCAGTCTTGGTATCATATAACATTTATGATCTCGTTTAAACATCTATATAAAAAAGATCTCTAATCTACTTTTGCAATGCAATTGTTGTGGATCAATTGGACTGGACAAAACTGGTCTCAGGTAAGATTATGAAAGATTTAGCTTGCCGAGGGACGCTCAGCTCGCTGACCCTGGTGATCCCATTGAGCTCTTGCATCTGTTGCTGAGCACATTCATTTGAAGTCTAATCTACATTTGTAGAAAAGCCACATATAACTGAAAGGACTGTCCAGTTTTAGTTAAAGTTCTAAAAGTTTCCAAGATTGTGAAACAGTGAACCCTAATTACAGTCATCATGAAGTCAAAATTGATTAATTTAATTTATTTTTTTTATATTTATTATAAATTATTTTTCCGTGTATATCATTTTTTTTAATTTCATGTACCCTCATTATATTTCATCAAAATAACTTCCCCTCCCTCTTGCAGTGGCATCTCTTCTCTTCTCTGATGATGTGTTCACTGGCACGAGGGCGGTGCAACAATTCCCATTGGACAAAATCAAGTCCCGCGTAAATTTTTTTTCTTGTTCGAGAAGCCGTTTCACTCAGATATACGTCACAATAGGGAAAAAAAGGCCATCATGCCGACTTTAATATGTCAGGCAAAGCATTATTCGGCCATCATTATGAAATGTGAAATAACTTTCAACCACTATCATAATAACTACACTTTTCTAAGTCAGAAAAGCAGCTGCCTACAAAAGCTGGTAGTAGCTGCATTTACATGGACCCTAATAATCCTAATGTTATCGGAATAGTAGCGTAGTCAGAATAGAAAAGTCACATGTAACCATGTCAATCGGAATGAATTAAATACGAATAAAATTTAGAACGAGCTGTCATTGTTGAATAAAATTTCATAAAAGACTGTTGTGTCATTCTAAAGTTCTCCTTCCACTTGTCGTCTTTGAAGTGGTGCTAAACCAACGTCCTATCAGTCCTTGCTTTAGACTTTCATCCACAGACACCTTGTTTTAGCCTTGGGAAGGGCCGTTTTTACTGCTTAATTAATAAGGGGCTGTTTACACACACTCCATTTTCAACTAAAAACAAAACACTTTTTTTGGCAGTTCATTTACACGACTACAGCGTTTTGGGGGCCTGAAAACGCAAACTTTTGAAAACGGGATTCAAAGTGCGAGTTTTTGAAAATGATACCATTATCATCTTCGTGTAAACTATGAAACGTCATGCACATGCGTATTACGTGTTCAGCCTATAGGCACGTAGTGTTTCTTTACAAAGCGACATCGACAACTGCTGGCCGAATACAGCGTTTTTAGTTGTTTTAACGCATCCATGTGAACAGGGACAGTTTTGACAACGTTGTCGTCTGTACGCAAAAAACACAAAGGAAAAACTTTTTAATACATCGTTGTCGTGTAAACGTACTCTAAAGCAGCATGGCACAAAGCTTCATGTGCTCGTCGTCTCCTAATTAGGACCAGAAATTGATAACAATTAAGTCTTTTTAAAACAAAAAAAAGAAGCTATGGTATGAGAATGCGCAAACTGCAGGCAAGTCTTTATATTGGTGCAGCGTGTTCATGATTTGTGACATATAAATGCGCACATCAACTTAATCACTTTATTTAGCGTTCATGTAAACACTACGTTTGGATTCATTCATTGGAATTAATTAATTCCGAATGAAACAAAAGATGTCCATGTAAACGTAGCTAGTGATTCATCTGAAATGTCACATTAAATCCACCAATAAACATCAGCTCAGTTTTACAGATGATGTGAAACTCAGTTATTGAAAACTAAATCAAAATATAGAACAGCCTCATTGCATAACTGCAGATCTAAAATGATATAAATTAAGATGAAGTTTCCAATACAAGCTCACTTTCAAAAGGCCTTTGTGTCTTGGTGAGCATGTTGAAGTGAAACTTCTTTTTTTTTCTTTCTTTTTTTTTTCCTGTGTGATAGTTTTGATCATGTGATGTGGTCCAGGCAGTGTTTTCACCTATCCTGGACTTATGACCTTCAAAGTGTGCGTTTGTGTTTGTATGCGGGCATAAATCTGATCTCTCTGATCCTCATCCGCAGTCTGACCCTTGTGTCCCCTCCGTCTTACCCCAAAATGACACATGTAATCCAAAGTGGAAAGCTGTTCAAGTCTTATTGGTTAAAACGTCTCCTTAGATAATATTGCATTGACAATTGAATAAGAAGGGGTGTGACATCTGTTCAAGGGAGGCTTTGGTATTGTGCAGACTGACGTATTTCTCTCTTGATGCCTTTGTTACATTCCTCTCTATTCACCATTCTCACTTATCTCATATTTTTCTCCTAAAATTGCACAGGAGAAATTAAAAATATAAATAAATGAGACAGTAGTTGAACTGTATTGTAGACAGTAAAGCGTAGAGAACTAGATCTTTACATTTTTCTGGAGAAAATTTTAAACTTACTACCACAATTCTTGGAAAAAATGTTTGTGGTTGCCAGGGCGTTGCTATGCAGTTGTTAAAGTATTTTGAGTATTTTTTAGCATGATGCTGTATGTTTGCAAGGGTGTTATGGGTAGTTGCTGTGGCGTTTCTATGCAGTTCAGGCAAGTTGCTATATGGTTTCTAATCCTTACAAAAAAGAAGTTTATTCAAGTGTGCTATTTAGTATACTTTTTTTAGACTAAAAACAAGAAAGTATACTTTCAGTCTACTTTTTATGTATTTTTACTCCTCAGAACTTCTCAGAAATATACTTAAAATTACACTTAAGTATACTTGACTTATACCGACAGAATAGTCAATGTATATTTGGCCTATACTTGTACTCAATCTTTTGATCAAGATATACCTGTACGTAAAAGTATAATTTAGTATTCTGAGTATACTTGGCTTGTAGTTGTGTTTACTCCATTGATTGAGTTGCCTATTAAATACTTTTTCCATAGTTTTACATACTGTCTTATAAACTTTGTTTATAAACATTGTTTGAAAATATTGATTTATAAAGAAAACAGATATGTTCCTAATTCTAAGTATGTGAATTTTTGTGTAGTCCACTGGTAGTGTACATAGGAATTCACTTCAAATCTACTTAACTCTTTTCCCGCCATTGACAGAATTTTCCTGCAATCCATGTTTTCGCTGTTATACAGTAGGGGGCGCTATTACACATCTTCTAGTACAGAATCTCTGGATCAAAACACTAGGGATGGACGATACCACTTATTTTGTTTTCGATACGATACCGATACTTTCAAGCCCAATATCGCCGATATCGATACCGATACTATACCTCTAATATGAACTTACAGATTTTAACATTTATTCAATTATTGAATTACTAAGAGTAAAATGGGTTATGATAACCACTTAACATTATATTTGAAAGGCATTTTAACATTTAATGTGCCTTAATTGCAGTTTATTAGATTATATTTTTGCTTACACATGGTTAAAATGTTTACTTGGTATGGAAAATCTAGCTGAACTATGGTCACTGTAGTAATGGTTCATTTTCATAGGGGACTGCCAGTGACAGGCTGTTGCACCTATAAAATTAAACATTTGTATTCTGACAAAACATCAATATGAACTTTTAACGTTCATTTTAAATAAATGTAATTGCACAAACTATGTAGGCTATTTCGTTTTGTTTATTTTGAAATAACTAATAATAATAATATATTTTTCTGTCTTTTGTTAAGTATTGTTCTGGGCTGCGTTTCCCAAAAGCATCAATGGTTTCTTACTAAACGCAGCCCTGTTTGAATGTAGTGTCGGCAGTGCGCAAACGCTCTCCGTGATTGATTGGTTCTGACTTGCAGCATTTGCTTGTTCAGATGAGCAGCAAAATAGTTCTACTACAAATTATTTGCTTACATAGGTTATTTGTCCAATCCAATGCATATTGTATGCATTCAATTTATTGTTAAACAAAATCACTGGTAAAAAAATAAATAAATAAAAACTACACCTTAGTATCGATATTTTAATTTGAATATCGATGCTTTCAATAATACTCAACGTCAGTATCGATATATCGATACCTCATATCGATCTCCCCATCCCTACAAAACACAGGAAAAGAAGAAGTAGAAACAAGCGATAGAAGCATTGCTTACTCACATGTAAAATAATACGATCATCAAACATTAAACTGCCTAATGTTACCAAATGAAATGTTGACTCAGGAAGAGGTATAGGACTGAACAAGCTTTGGGGGTGTTGATGGAAGCGATCTATTCCATCTATGTTTTGATCATCATTCTGAATCCACTTCAAGTGTTGAATAAATACGTTTTTTTTTTGTTTTTTTTTAAGCAGAGGCTCTGTTCTTTCTTTTGATAAATTGCATGTTCAGATTTTCATACAACAAAATATTCTGGGGGCCATGACGTTTTGTGAAAATGATCAAAAATGCTGGAGCTGGCTGGCAACTTTTAAAAAAAAAATTTAAAATAAAAACGCTGGCGGGGAAAGAGTTAAAATACAGTTAAAAGTTATAATTGAAGTATAAGAATTAATACCTAAATAGGAACATAGTAGTATACTTATAGTTTACTATTTATATATTATTTTTTGCACTTTAAGTAGGATATTAAGGTCACTTAAAGAACTCACAAGTATTATTGCACAATAATAATAAAAAAAAAATAGTAGTTTACTGAGAGTATACTTCAAAGTGTAAAAAATGTGCTACAAGTATTTAACTAGTAAACTATCAGTATACCTATACGTTCTCTTGTAGTATAGTTGCAGAACAAATGAAAAACTTATATGTAAACTAGTTGTATACTCAAAGTTTACTACTCTTTGGCTGTATCTGAAATCGCATACTTTCCTACTATATATAAGGCAAAAAACAGTATGTGACAAAAGAAGTATGTCTGAATTCACAGTACTCATAAAATAGTTGCAAAAAGTACCTGGATGACCCACTACTTCTGGCGAGATTCTGAAGTGTGCATACGAGGCCACGGGTAAGGATTTGTGAATGGCAGTGAAGCGACACAGCTGACGCTGGTAGGTCACGTGATAATAACAGCATGGCAAATGTAGTACGTGGATTAAATTCGTGTAGTTATTACTTATCCAAATAAGTACCTACTCAAGAGAGTATGCGATTTCTCACACAGCATCATACTTAAAGTATTTAGTCCCAAGTAGTATTTAAATAGTACACTTACAGGTATACTACTAGTATATTGATATTAGTATACTTACTACATAAAGTATACATAAAATATACTTGAACTTTACTTAAGTATACTTGTAGTATATGAACTTGAATTATACTTATTCTTGGTAAGGGAAGGTGTTCTGGATAGTTGCCATAGTATTACTAAATGGTTGCTCGGGTATAATGGGTGGTTTCCAGGGCATTTCTATCCTGTTGCTAGTCTGTTCTGAGGAATTTTATTTTATTTTGTGTGTGTGTGTGCATGTTGCTTTATGGTTGCTATTTACTTCCATTTGCTCCCTATTTAATGTCATTTATGTGTATGAGAAACAATTGAGTTCAATGACGAGATCTCACTTGTTTTTTCTTTTGCGTAGGTCTTTTCAAACAATTAGAAATGGACTGGTAATCTCCAGCAGTATTTACTCACGAGAGGTTGTTAACCAGGACAGTGACTTCTGTCTCTCTTTCGCTTCTGCTTACATCACATGATGTTGCCCTCCCCCACTTAATACCCTCTCTCAACTCCTCTAAATCAATTACATCATCCTATCATCTGCTGTGTTGCCTGTCTGCAAGAGTCTATATACAGACAAACAGGCAGATAAAAAGATAGCAAAGCCACATATTCAGTTGACGTGGACCTCTTGCTCTTTAGAATCAGAGATCCAGCAACAAACATTTGCTGCTGCGATAGGCCTTCCCAGCTGACCGTTGATCTTACATGATTGAGCGGGTGTAAGCTCTCTGAGTTAATCTTGTCAACAGGTAATGACAGGAAATTGAGATCGGAGAGTATTTCTAGAAAAGCTGTGGAAAGTGTCGAGATGCCCCCCTGTGGTTTTAAAAAGGCTTTGCATGCTGTTGTTCCATCTTACGTAGCTCTATGAAATACTTGATACTGATTGGTCCATTGTGGCATTCTGCAGTCAGATGTTTTTGTAGAACATTTTCTATAAATGACCTGTCTCAGACACCTGATTATTCTGCTACTACTTTTCACTAATCAATAATTAAAGGGGAGGCGTATGATTTTTTTGCAATGTACAATACTTTCTCCTGTTCCAGCATAATGCGCATAGACAACTTTAAGTAAACCGCTGGTAGTTTTGAGTTCCCGAAATCTGTAAACAGTTTGGCTCTTTCAAAACATTGCTCTGATTGTTTGAACTAAGAGGTCAAAGTTCAGTTAGGTGGCATGATCCAATTAGAACCTACTGGTAGAAGCTGTAACTATAACATTATGAAGCATATTAAAAAGCATTAAAATAAAGAGCACCTTCAAAAGTAGCTGTGTATTTATTCTGACAAAATAAATAAATAAATAATTATATATGTGTGTGTGTGTGTGTATATATATATATATGTATGTGTGTGTGTGTGT
>RJVU01043279.1:51306-64862 GCA_003731715.1 Anabarilius grahami | reverse complement strand
GTCACAATGGACACTTTTCAGCACAATTTAAACAGTGATATGATTATGACTCATGTGACAACTTCCCTTCCCTTCTGAGAAAAGCACAGTTGTACATTTCGATTAAATCCTAATTATACGGTTCTCGTCCCAGTGCATTTCAGTGTGATTTTATTGCGCTTGCTTGTTTACCTTACAGTTATAAACAAAAATGCTGATCTTAGCATAGGAACCAGGCTACACAGCAGCTTGATTTATTGGTTTGTGGTGAACGACACAGCCTGCCGGGCAGCTTCTCTCCACAGCGATCAGAATGATGTCATTATTATCGGTGGCGGAGGGAGGGACCGCAGTGATCCTCCTCAGCGCCGAACCGCCTCCTTCACCACCAGTCAACATTCAGCAGCGCAGCGGTCGACAGTGATTCCCATTAATGCGGGCGGGTCTTCGTCTCTTAGCAATAATAGCGTGAAATTCCTTCACATTGCGCCTAAAACTTGGACAGGGAATTTGATCCCCGCGAGGATATAAGGTATTTGTGTACATGACATCTTATTTGACATGTCGGACTTTAGGAATTTTGGTAGAAAACAAGTTTGCTGAGGCGGTCTGGGAAAAGTAGGTGGTGGCTCGTGAACTGCGAGCCGCGATAGTTCTCTTACAAGCTCGTTGATGTTTTTTAACCACCCGCGATTACGTGGGAATTATGTCAAATTTATAGTTTAAACTGACTAGAGTTCTATCGAGTGTTATAGAGATATTAAAAATTACACAAAAAACATTTGCGAAAGCTCCGCGCGAGTTTTGGTTGTATTCTTCGATATATTGCCAACTAATTAATTGTTCGCGTTTTGGGTCGTGCGGAAATCAGTTTCCTTCAGTCATGCAAAGGGCGTTGCAGTCGACAGCGCTTCAGCTGAGTTCAAAACTTTTCCCCTAAACCCAGCCGAGCGACTTACTAACCTGTTGTTCCGCCGAAGAGACTGTCAAGATGACATGTTTGCTTATCTATAGCACTGGCGTCTTAAAATTCGCCTTAGGCCAAAGGCTGTGTTCTGTGGCAAACAAATGCTTGGATAAGACTTAAGACAGGCCTGATCTTTAATCCTTGAGGTGTTGTAGGCCATTTTACACTCCTAGCCTTGAGTTCAGATAGCCTTGAGAGACATTTCATAGTTTATACCCAGATTTTAGTATTTTGTATGATGTAAGGGGAAAACTGTTGTTTGTGTCAGTATAGACAGTGTTCTCATGGTTCTGGAAATCCTAGAAATGTCAGGGAAAGTCAAAAGCTTGATTTATTTTTTATTTTTATTTTTTTCCCCAGGCCTGTGAAATTTCTCATGGAAATTAATAAAGTCATAAAAGGATATGGAAATTTCAATAATCAATATTTTTTTCCTATGTGTGCTCAGTATTTTTTTTTTGACTAGAAATGACTTTTACTCTTTTATTCTGATTGGGATATCTGTAAATTGATTTTTAATAATCATTATCCAGTCATCGCAACTGGAAAATTCATAGGTATTCTTTGATCAGAAAGAGAGGGTTATAAATCTCACTTTATGAATCACAATATGGTATTAATAAGGGTAAACAAAATAACATGGGCATGAACTAATGTTTAAAAGTTAGGGAGTTTGGTTCAAAGTTGATTCTAAAACATTAAAAGTGTATATTTTAAGATTCTGTGACTAACAGGTCACCATTTTTACTATTTGTTATATTTTTAGTTACACTTTTTTTTTTTTACGCACAAAATCGAGCTTGCTTCTGTTCACAGTGCGCAGAATATGTTTTGGGCTATGGGTTACTTGGGAATTTCTAATGGATTTTTAAAATGGCATTTTTTTTATTTTTTTTTTAATTAAGGTGACTTTCAGATTTTGTTATATACAGTCAAACCAAAAATTTTTCAGACACTATTTATATTTTTCTGTATTTTACTAGTGGCTGCAGGACACTATAGTTCATTTATGTAAGTGAGGATAGCAAAATAAAATAAATTGTGACAAATTATACCCAAAAATTTGTCATACCGTGGACTACCAGTAAAATTGATACAGATTTGGAACCAAAAATTATTCAGACACTTTGACCTGACCATGTTTTGCTTAAGTGTTATCTGACATAATTAAGATAATTTTTTTCTGACACAGTTTAACTCTGAGATCTTATCATATTTTATTACCTTTTTTTTTTTTCAACTATAGTGAATAAACTGTAATAATGAATGAAATGTTCAAGGTATCTGAATAAATTTTGGTTTGACTGTATATAAATCACACATTGTCACTGTTTTTTAAAACATAGTTGCTAATAGTTTGCTAATATACAATGGTTATCCTCAAGCATTGTAATCCCACATCCTTGTTAGCTGTAGTCCTTATTTAACTTGTTAACAACTTGTTAAAAAAAAAAAATTGATGTTCAGGTTTTGACTTTGTGTAATTAAAGTTGTAGGACAAAAATGTCAAAGTCCTGTCAAAGACAAATTATGTCAACCCCAGACCTTAATTTAGAACTAAATTGAAAAATGCCATTCTAAAAACCTATAAAAATTCAACAGAACACCGACTACAAACTGAACTGAACAGGTCTTTTAGACTGTTGTTTAAAATACTTTTAGACATGTGGAGGCCAATTGATGGATATGTAAGGCATAATGTCTGCCACAAGTAGAATTAAAAAGCTATTAACAAGGCCTGTCGGGAAATGCAAAGGATTGAGCGCCGCCTAAATCCAAAGCTTATTAACTGTTGGTTACCACCTTCTGTTTGTTCATTTTTTTCTGATTATTTAATGCATTTTGCATTTGAAGAGAGAGGAAGTTGGTGTCAAGACAATAAATCATGCTGCTGAACTAACGATTGAAGACTGAATGATTGAGACTAAGACTTATAATGCATCAAATATATGCAATAGAAAATCACAGGTTTGATGGTAAAACTTGTTGCTATTTTTAAGCAAAAACATCACAATCTTGAACAACCCTTCTCATGTAATAGTTTGGTGCATTAATGACACTTGGAGTCTGACCCCAGAATGAGCTAATATGGATTAGGTTTGCTGAAAATGAAAATTGACCGGTTTCAGACCAGCTCAGCATTACAAACTGCTCCCAGAATCCTCATTCTGCTTCCTGTTGCATTAAGCCTCTGGCTGCCTTTGTCAACCTGCCATCTGGTGAACTTTGCCACACTTTTCAAATATTTTCCTGCAGCTGAAATGCATTTTCAGGTCTACAACCCCTAAGGCACATACACCATTTTGTGGCAGTTTTCTTTTTTCGAGTGAATCTGCATCTTTGAGTCACAGGACATTTTTAAGATAAGACACTAGTTAGTCCAAATTACAGAGTAGTGTTCTGAGACTTAAGCAGTACCAAAATGAATTAAAATATAAGGTTAACATGTGAAAACTTGGCAGTGAATACAGAGAGAGAGGTTCTCCTACACACTCTGATAGGCAAAAGGAAGTCACAAAGATGTTATCACTGTTTACTTAAACCAGATCCCTTCAGTTTTTTAATGTTCTGCATTGATGAGGTGTTCATGAGGTCAGTGTATCACTTGCAGCGTCATATAGGCTATGAAATGAGTCTGTCCCTCATGTCACAAACAATTTACAAACTTTCATACTCAAAAATATTTAGGTCTAAATTTAAGACTTGGTATGCATGTAGAGTTTGATAATACGTTTTAAAGTTAAAGTCGGCATGAAACAGAAGTTGCGATAGTCTTTTCTTCCCTATTGTGATTTATATCTGAGTGAAATGGCTTCTCAAACAAGAAAAAAAAAGGTATGGCGGGACTTGATTTTGTTCATTGGGAATTGATTGGATGGTTGTGGTTTGCCATTGGTCAATCTCATGTAAGTGACAGAATGTCCCGCCCTCGCACCGGTGAACACATCGTCAGAGAAGACGAGATGTCGCAAGAGGGAAGGGAAGTTATTTTGATTAAAGATTACGAGGGCACATGAAATAAACAAAAGTAATTACATGCGCAGATAAATCGTTTATATACTGTGATATTCACGAATTGTGAAATTTGATTTCATGGAGATTTTAAGTGTGAGTTATGGCAGATGTTTTCTTCAGGAGACGATTTTGTTGATTTGACTCTTATGTTACACCAGCAAGAGTCAAATTGTGATTCTTCATTACTATACTATTAAATGTTCCTCATAAAATTCCCGGCCAACTGTCAAGTACTTCAGTTTTATTTATTCACACATTAGTTTTGGACTTTGAACGGTAAAAACACTTTGTTTGGAGACCTTTCAAGAGTTGGCATTTGCTTGTGTAACCTTATAACCTTACTTTAGGCCATGGGGAACATAGATTGGTAAACTGTCTATTAAAGGGATGGTTCACCCAAAAATGTGAAAATTCTGTCATCATTTACTTACCCTCATGTTGTTCCAAACCCGTCAGATAGTTTAATGAAATCTGAAAGATTTCTGTCCCTCCCCTGACAGTCCACTGAAGTATATGGGGTTAGAATTGTTGCATTATTGCAAATAAATAGAATAAGATCCACAAATAAATGTAAAGAGTTTTACAAAAATTACGAAAATTCACAAAAAAACTTTAAAAAAAAGTCACAAACACAACTCTGCCTGGCATTCATTTGTGAAAAGCTTCTTGTGCATTTGTAAATCCCTGCACACATTTATGGATTTTGAAACATTTCTAGCATCAAGACGTGCAGACAAATCCACAAATAAGTGGATTCCATCCACCTTTTACTCAAGCCAATCAGATAACGGCCACATTGCGCTGACCAATCGTAGCACATTCCTGCTACAACCAATCACGTTTTGTTTGAACATGCTTGAAATATAAAATGAATGCCTATATATTGCAAAAGGATAAGGATTGTTGCAACATTCTATGTTCTGAAAAAGTAATTTAATATTAATTTTACACAATAATAGCAATGTGGTGTAGTATATAATATTACTATTATAATTGTTTTATTATATATTGTCACACACAAACATCATTAATTTGAAACATGTAATTGGGAACTACATTGTAAGCAAAAAACATACCTAATATAATATAATCTAAGCTAGCAGGCTAATCGGGTAGATGTATGCTATGCTAGTACATAAGCTAACTACAAAACAACAAGAATGAGAAATGCTTGATTTCAAAACCTATAGCTTCAGTTATATACTAGTATTTGAACCATGTAATTTAAAAGATAATAATGGTCACTATAACGCATTTTAAATGATGTAAATCATAACGTGATTTTGCAGGAATTATAATCGGGCACTAAAAATACTACACATTATAAGTCAGTTGAACCAATGGGATCACTCGGGTCCTAAAGGAGACCAGGGGCACGTTCAAGCTCAAACCGGTGCGCAGCGTTTTGCTACAGTTTCCAGGTTGAACGACATGTTTCCTGGAACTGGTGTGCAAGGGGTTTGAGAAGTTTTCTCTTTTTTGGTGGGTGTGTCAAAACTGTCAGCCCAATCAGCAACAACATGTATATAAACCACGCGGTATTAAAGACAGCACGCACAATGGGTCCAAGTAAAGTCCTTTACAAAAATGTATCCGCTGCAGCTCGGTATACGCAACAGTTGAAGATATTAGAAGACATGTTTGTAGTTTTATAGTAAAAATATAGCATATCAGTTCTTCAAAAAGAACACAAAGAATGGCCTTCTCAGCTGCCATTGTTGCGTTATCAGAACAGGGTTTTCAACGCACCGCCATTTCAGTTTAAAAAACATTTTGCAACGTTTTGTCGGAGCTGAACTCAACCCAGATTCCTGTGGGGACTCGATTTCTCACCACACCGGCTCCCACCACGGTGTACAGAGCTGAAGTGTGAACTCATTTTGGCTTTCACAATAAAGAAGCCACTAAGGAGATCGACAAGAGTCATGTTGTTTGCAAAATAGGTCATCCTAGAATCTAATCTTTTGCTCAGATCGTATACATATGGTGCCTGCTGGGCATTTCACTTTTAAAACCATGATATGATCTCTTTGGAATGCAACAGTCTGTCATGTTTAAAAAGATTCCACCTATATCTTCTCTACAAACAAAGGGAATCGTAATACATGTATTTAATGTTTAAAATACTATTTATAATGCTCTATAGATCATTAGATCCACGGAGCTGCACATATTGTCATTAAAACTGCTTGACTGAAGAAGTGGGAAAACTGTTGGCTGTTGTGTGACAATTTTACCTATTACACAAACTCATGTTTATCACGAGGTTGAATCCAGTTATTTATTAGTTAGCAATATTGAGGCTTTTCTGTTCTATCTTGAATAACATGATGCTTCCATAATACGATGTTCCCATAACAGATGTAAAGTGCTGTTTCTCTGACATTTTCAAAGGCTCATAAAATATAATACTTTGGCTTGGCTTGATGCACAGTCTAATGGTTTAACAAAATCCACATTTTAATCATCTTTTACTGTACCAATTTTATGGGCCTTATACTTCCTATTTGAGCCAATGCAGAAGAATGAGCAAAGTTATTTCAGGGCAAGACTGCCCTGATTGTAAAGTAAATGCCAGGCAAAGTTGTTTGTGACATAAAACACATTTGTAAATTTTTTTTATTATTATTTGCAAACCTCATTTTATTTATTTGTGTATTTAAAAAAAAAAAAAATTTTGGTGAATATCTTTACATTTATTTGTGAATCTCAATCTATTTATTAGGAATAATGCAACAATTGTAATGTCATACAACTACCACTTTGATGCTTCAAAAAGTTCATAAAGAGATTGTAAAAATAATCCAAATGAATGAAGTGGTTTAGTCCAAATTTTCTGAAGACACACGATCACTTTATATGATGAAGAGATTTAATTTAGGCTTTTATTCCCATATAAACATTCATCAACTCACACATCAGTCATGGTAAACTGAAGCTCAAGAATGTTTGCTTGACATACAGGAACCAGTGAGGTTCATTCTCGTGTTGCACATCACATTTGAGCTTCCACAAGAACCAGTGAGGTTTGTTCTCGCGCATCAAGCAAGTACTATTATCTTCATTTGTTTCAAAGATGAACGAAAGTCTTACGGGTTTGGAACGACATGAGGGAGAGTAATTGATGGCAACTTTTTCATTTTTGGGTGAACTAACCCTTCAACTGCAATAATATATTGTACTTCAACTTATTGCAATTACAATGTAGTTTGATCCTCAAAATAGATGTTTGGGATTAGTTGGACAGTTCCCCCATCCTCAGCTAAAAACTTGCTCTAGTTGTGTTACTAAAAACAATGTTTGTTTAGAAAAACTTTGGGATGTGTCCTGTCCAGATGTGACAGGAAACAAATTTAAGCCAGTGCTGGATTTAATGTGGATTTGAGTCTTTCTTACTGTATGAAGAACTGAGTCTTCAACAATAGTGAGTCTGTTTGCTTCTGTAACCTGAATTACCTGCTTTCCTGTATTTGTGTACTTATCTTTTGTCAATAATTGAACAGGCATTTTTCAGATGACTCATTTGAGGGTTCAACATGTTTTCAAACACATGAATCATGACTTTAGTTTAAAGGCCTATTTACAGGAAGATGGAAAACGGCAGAGAATTCCATGCATTTCAGACTCTGCTATGTAAGAGATGCAGTACTTATAAGGAAGTGTCCTTGATCAGTTGCTTGCTTTTTATTCTCTGGCTTTCAATAAAATTGTCCCTGAGCATCAACGAATTTCCTCAGTGCTTAGTTTCTCTTTTAATATCCGAGAAAGAGATTTCCCCGATCAAACAGGACTCTCTGTGACTTTCCCACACAATGAAAACGTATCAAATAAAGAGTGGTAAAAGTGGTAAAAAAAATAATTATTAAAATAATAATAATACTTAATTATAAGTTGGCTGTCAAAGTTAATATGCATTAACATTATCATTATTTATTATTTAATTTTTTAGGATTATATGAAACAAAAACATTATATATTTATATATATATATATATCTGTTAAGTTACAGCTTGTTTTTATTTTCCTAAGCATCCCGGCACAAAAATTGAGACCGAACTTTGCTTTTCCTCAGTAAAATTCACCTAAAATGTTTTGTATAGTATCAGCAAAACTTATTCAGATCTTTTTGATATATATTGATATATTTTTACTAGTGGGTGCAGGACACTATAGTTCATTTATGGAAATGAGGATAGAAAATAAAGTAAACTGTGACATATTATACCCAAAAATTCTTAATACAGTGGACTACCAGTACAATTGATGATAATTTTGAACCAAAAATTATTCAGACACTTTGACCTGACCATATTTTGCTTAAGTGTTATCTGACATAATTAAGATTAATTTTTAATGTCTGAGATCTTGTCATATTTTATTGCCATTTTTTTTTTTTTTAACTATAGTGAATAAACTGTACTAATGAATGAAATGTTCAAGGTGTCTGAATACATTTTGATTTGACTGTATTCTGTCATAGGAACTGCAACTTCTTTTCTCCAGCTGTTTCTGTGCTCCCTCCCTCTCTGTTACTAAGAAATAAACCCCTGCGTTTCCTGTGGGTGGATGGAGCTTCGTGTGAGAGAGAAAGAAACCCAGGCTGTACTAAAAATAAAGTTCTTTCTGCTTCAAGGAAGCACAATCTGATGGAGGCCCGTTGATAAGTGGTCGTGTTAAAATGAGCCCAGACAGCGTAGAAGACTGTTTGTTGTAAGATTACTAAGGAAGAATAGATGGGTGTTGGGCGGGTTGGAACGACGATATGCACAGCTGTGCTTCCCTACGAGCACATATTCATCATGGATGCGGGACAAATCTCCCTCATCGCCCACATAAAGACCCGAGCACAACCTCGCTCACGTCTTCCTCAGAATTCTCACACTACACCAGCTCCTATGAATAAGCGAGTTAGTGCAGATATTGATGTCGATGATCAAATGCGTGACAGATTAATGCGATAATACATTCTCCTCAGGGATCATTCATTTACTCAAGTTGATTATGAGTAAATACTTTCCTCTTTTGCCCTACTGACGTCTTGTAGTTTATAATGCAAATTGATTTGAATTGTGTAGCCAGAGTCCAAAATTAACGCTTACCAAGTGGCAGATGTGAATAAAATTAGGTTTGCTGAGTAAATAAAATGCGACATTATACAAGGTTTAAATCAAACTGTAAGAATGATGTATGTGATTAAAATAAAAGATGTACCCCATGCAGCAAGTGGCATTGTTTTGTCACAAGATGCACACCAGTAATGTTTTTTTCTAGGGTACATTTATAAAAGCTACTTAAAGGGTTAGTTCACCCAAAAATGAAAATTCTGTCATTAATTACTCGCCCTCATGTCGTTCCACACCTGTAAGACCATCGTTCATCTTCAAGGTTGAACCGCCGTAGTCACATGAACTGTTTTAAATATGTCTTTAGTTGCTTTCTTGAAAGTGTTAATTGTCTTGCTGGCAATGCAGAGCCATCGGATTTTATCAATTTGTGTTCCGAAGATGAAGGAAGGTCTTACGGGTGTGGAACGACATGAGGGCGAGTAATTAATGACAGAATTTTCATTTTTGGGCGAACTAACCCTTTAAATACATTAATTGAACTAAGGCTTAATCCTGGCTTAGTCTAAGCCCTGTCTGTGAAACCGGGCCGTAGAATTTGATTGTTGAAATGAATTGACATTTTCACTATGACAGTATATTGACGGGTCTGTTTGTGTCCAGAAGCCTTGTGCGCATTGTGCGTTTTGTAGCCCATGAGGATTGTGTCCTCAGGGTGAGTTTTGTATCAGGTTCACATGAAACAGATGTTCATATCATGTTTGCGTACACGTTTTCCCCTTCTGCTCTTGAATCAGCGGCTTGCATTTGCCTTCAGGTCTGTTGTTTTGGTATGGCAGACAACATATGGCTTATTGATAAAGATAACATTGGGATATAGTTTAAAAAGGAGCAACACAAGTAGTTTTGTGTCATGTTGGAGGACAAAGCATGGAAATAATTGAACAGCTGTTTGTAGTTTAGTGTTGAATTTAAAGAATTTCCTGTCCACTCTTATAAATAATAAAAACCGAATGAAAGCAGGTCTATCAAGCTTCAAAATGACAAAAACACCATAAAAGTATCCTAAAAGTGGTCCATGTGACTTCTGAAGAGCCTTGATGTAACCGACAGATGGATATGTCTTGATCTTCTCTGTGTTTTCTTGAGAGGGATGACTGATTCATGAACGAATCATTTAGGCCAGTTTTGTGAACTGATTCTTTGGAAAAGATCTGACTCAGAAGAACAATTTGTTCTCAAAGACAGCCTTTTTGGACTGGAGCCAAACTCTCAGTATATTTCCATAGTGCGTTCACCTCTTATTTTCAAAAGCTTAAAATTAAAGAGTCATTTCATGACATGGAGCCGATTGTGGTTGAAGCAAATCTCATATTTGCTCTCCAGGTATGGCTGCTATCAGGAAAAAGCTGGTGATCGTGGGAGATGGAGCTTGTGGGAAGACCTGTCTACTCATAGTGTTCAGCAAAGATCAGTTTCCAGAAGTCTACGTGCCTACTGTGTTCGAGAACTACATTGCAGACATTGAAGTTGACAGCAAACAGGTTGGTATTGATTCTTGGCCGCCTCCAAACCTCCCGAAGCCTGTTTTTATACAACTCGCTTTAGCAATATTTCCAGACCTTGAGGTTTGGGATGGTTTTGAAAATTGCTGATTGTGAAACCAAAGCTGAGATCTATAAATAACCCATAACGTCATTAGTTTTATTTTCCTTAGTGAGATCTTAGAATCTGTGAACATTGTTGTTATTTTAGTCTGATGACAGTATATCCTCTATAGACACATTATCCAAATATTTATCCAAACGATCACATCAGTAAGTGTAAAATAATAGTCATTGTTTTGGAACAGTGTTGTTATTGTGTGAACAGGCATTTTCGGTAATTGAAGTACAGCTAAAATAAAATAATATACACTACCGTTGTCTCTTCTGCTCACCAAGGCTTCCTTTATTTTTCCTTTTGCAACTTTATAAATGTCTGTACTGTCACTTTTGATCAATTTAATGCATCCTTGCTGAATAGAAGTATTAATTTCTTTAAAACTCTTACTGACCCCGAACTTTTGAATGATAGTGATAATGTTACAAAAGCTTTCTATTTCAGATAAATACTGTTCTTTTGAACTTTCTATTCATCAAATAATCCTGAAAAAAAAGTACACAACTGTTTTCAACATTGATAATAATAATAAATGTTTCTTGAGCAGCAAATCGGCATATTAGAATGATTTCTGAAGGATCATGTGACAATGAAGACTGGAATAATGATACTGAAAATTCAGCTTTGCATCACAGGAATAAATTACATTTTAAAATATATATTCAAATAAAAAACAGTTATTTTAAATTGTAAAATTATTTCTCAATATTACTGTTTTTGCTGTATTTTGGATCAAGTAAATGAACCCTTGGTGAGCAGAAGAGACTTCTTTTTAAAAAGTGCAACTTTAACTGAAATAAGTTTAAGTAATAAAATTACTAAAACAAAACCTGAAATAAAAATAAATTTAAAGCTATATAGAAATATTTAAAAAAAAATTATATATAAAATTAAAAAAATTTCAAAATGCANTTCAAAATGCATAACAAAATGACTAATTGAATAGCCATTGTTTTGGAACAGTGTTGTTGTGGACTAAAACTATACTGAAAAATAATTAAAGTTAAGCTGAAATAAAATAATATATAAATATTAGATGAAAAATAAACTAAACTTAAAATAAAAATAAATAAAAGCTATATAGAATTCAAAAAACTGACAAAATAAAAATGACAACATAATGACTAAAGGCACATGACTAAAAATTAAGCAAAAATTTGAACTAAAAAATATAAAGATAAAGCTAATATAAAAATAAGCCAATTCAAAATATTAATAAACACTATAATAGTATATAAATAATGCTTTGGAATGGGTAACGTGAAGGGGTCTGATAGATAGCCCATAGTTCTGATGTTTTGCAGCACTGACCACTATGAAAACTAATGGGGACTTGGCAAAACAGGAAATGGCTGTTCTCTGGTTTCCTGACTGGAATCGAGATATCCCCGCCCGTCGCTGCGACTCACCAAACCTATATAGACCACTTCATTTCCTGTGATGGAAGAGGGTTTTTTTGGTGGAAGGTGGGTCTCCAGCACAGGAAATGTTGAAGTCAAGGAGCAGGATGGCATCTCTTTTAAAACCCCTCGCTCTCTCAGCAGTGTTACACTGCTTAGTTTGTCAAGATATAAAAGCTTCCCAGTGGTGATTGAGCATAAATCTTTCCAGCCTTTGGGAACATTCTGCACTTTATTCACCCGGTGGATAAACATACATTTTAAAGTCAACATGAAAATTGGCCCTATTTACTTTCTTAATACACATTCCTGATTCAGCACTGTATGTTTCTCCAAAGAGGAAAAATACATTTATCTTCATTATCCTTCTCTAAAACTTGCTCTGCAACCGATATGACGTTCATTTTTGGCTGATGCCACTGCCACCTATGCATGCTCTTTGAAAAACGATGAGCCATTCAAAGTATTATGGGCTTTCTTATTCCGCACCTGAACAGATTATTATGATGTAGAGCTTCAGATCAGTGCACAACGGAGGAAAAAATAGTCTCCTCTCTCAGTGAATTGAGGAAAGGTTGTGTAATGATGTGGCATCAGGCTCGGTGTATGACTCAGCCGCGGTATGAAGCTAAGCTTCAGTCCTACAGGAGAGCAGAAGGGATGTAGTTTGATTCTCTCTAATCACCCATTAAACTAATTTAATTCATTAGGCTTGTGATTGGATAAGCCAAGTCTTGTTGTTGTGGCCCTGTACAGATTGTGAGGAAAGAGTGACATATGCGAAGGATTGATGCTTTAAAGTTCCTTTGCTTTTATAGTAGGGATCTTCAGTATATCTAACACCATATCAGTGTTGACTGATAATAGTTTTTTTTAATTATCTGACACTGGAAGTAGAAAGTAAACGGTAAAAATATTTTTCATAGTTGAAAATAAAAAAAGGTAATTGGAGTATGTTTTACAAGAAAATACTATTTCAGATTTTCTAGTTTATAATTTGACATTTAATTTAAAGTGTTGCTTTTACAATCATTGTGATTTGTTATGTTTATTAGCAATTTTTGACTGTTGTTGACCATGTTTTTTTAATAGTTTTTTTATGGTGTTGTTAAAAAAAGTCTTATTAAAAGGCTGAAATGGTTAAAAACATAAGCAGACTTATTTATTTATTAAATAATTAATTTAAAATAAATAATATTTTAAATTAAAATATTTAATATTTTGTTTGCTTAATTCATAAACATNGTTTGCTTAATTGATCAACATGTATAACCAATATATAGGAAGCCATTTTGTTGTCATGTGACGACAAACTATAAAACAGGAAATTATTTCACAAATAGAATTCCTGTAGAACCTTATGACCCTTTGTCAGTCTCTTAAACAATTAAACTGGTTTTCAAATAATCTAAAACATGTAAATAAAAAAATAAATAAATTATGAAAAATAAATTATATATATATATATAA
>RJVU01043279.1:38285-49476 GCA_003731715.1 Anabarilius grahami | reverse complement strand
TAATTTGTGTTAAAATCATATATCAATCTTGAATGCTTGTGATCTTATAGAGAATATCCCAGAAAAGTGGACGCCGGAGGTGAAGCACTTCTGCCCCAACGTTCCCATAATCCTCGTGGGCAATAAGAAGGATCTGCGGAATGATGAGCACACACGGAGAGAGCTGACCAAGATGAAGCAGGTGTGTTCCCGGGGCCAGCCGCATCACCACTATAGGAGTCCCATTAAAAAGCTCTTAGCAGCCAGCATTACTGTCACTCTAGAAGGCCTGGTCATTATCATTCGTCAAACTCCTCGTACTCGAGCGATCAGTCCAACCTCTAATAACCAATGACTGATGTTATCATGCCTCGCCCCTTAAATAATGTGTCAGCAATAGCGTTCGGTTATCTGGGCAGATGGCCTCCGTTAAATCAATTCATTTAGTGAGCAGAATTGACATTGTATGTCATAAGTCGGCCTTTAACTGCAGACAGTGCCTCGCAATACTGCCGTCCATCATTCACAATGTTCAAACAGTAATTTGGTTCTAAATCATATTGAATGTGATGATTCAGTTCCAACTCATCTGTTTTGCAGGAGCCGGTTAAACCGGAGGAGGGCAGAGACATGGCCAACCGTATTAGCGCCTTTGGCTACTTGGAATGCTCAGCCAAGACTAAGGAGGGCGTGAGGGAAGTATTCGAAATGGCCACCAGGGCGGCGCTGCAAGTCCGCAAGAGGAAGAAGAGGAGCGGGTGCTTGCTGTTGTAAGAGAACTTTCCGGTCTTTTTCCAGAATGATCTCCCCACTGACCAGGAAATACCAAATTCCACAAAATCAGTTTTTGACCAAACAACATAAATACACTGGACTGTATGTCACATTTCATGCAAACCAACAAGTGCAAAATGGAGGAAAGTGAATAAAATATGCATTAAACTGACAGAGGCTGGGCAGAAAGACAGGTTAGATCAAAATATATCTATATCACTGTTTATCTTGATTTAGTTTTCCTCTATGGCACAATGTTTATCAGAATACAAACGTTTTTTTCTCTCCAGTTTGTACTGTACGGATGACGTCAGTCATAACGTTATTGTATTTTTGCATATTTATCAATCTACCATTATAACCTGGTGAGAGAACATCTTCATATTATTGTAATCAAAATTAATTTAACCACGTAGAAATCTCTTAATAGCACAGAATTTGGTAATAAAATCAGTGCCTTCATGATCATTCCCTCCACAATTTGAATGTAAAGTGTGTGTTTTGAGCTTCTCTGTGACTTCTACACACTTTCTAGTAGTGAATAACTCTATGAGCCAATTAAATGTATTTAAAAGTGAAAAATCTTCAGTAATGCTGAGTTTATAGCTTTCATTCCCCAAATAAATATCAATTACATGTAATTTGGAGGCTCAGTCGGGTCTAAAACCAACAAGCACCAACATTTGTTGTTTTTGTCCTCCACACAGGCATAAACACACACACGTGCACATGGACTGAGCTCTTTAGATATTAAACTGGTTGAACCTGCCTCGAATATCCAGGCTGAGCTCATGCTGTCACATAATCTGACTGTATTGTCCTACATTAGCCGGCAGGCATGCTTGAGTATTGTTAATGCAAATATTACATTTAAGGTGCAATCACTTTTGAAGGTTTCTAGCACTGCGAAACATCAAATAAATACACAAACTGATGATTGTTAGCTAATGTATTTTAGTTAGAAGAGGCCTTGAGTGCCTTTCCAGTTCCCTCAGAATTGTGTGCCTTTAGTTATCCGACTTTAATGCATTTGGGTTGAGATGAGATGATGAACGTTTATGTCCACGCATGCGTTTTGTCACGATCAGTCTTGTAATGTTGCATGCCAGTAATCATGAGGTGTTCGGATCATCACGTTTCTGACAATAACCTTAACTTATCATGCAGAGTTGTGCTTCTAGAAGATCTGTAGCTTTTGTTAGCTGGTGTAGAATCCATATACTGATGTCACTTCCACTGCTGTCCGCTGCTGGTGCCATGAGATGTCTGACATGAGGTAATGCTACGTAAATCCAGCCCTGGGTTTCCTGTCTGTGTTGGCTTTAAATGAGTATTTAATTCATTAGCATGGTGTAACTCTGTTTCCATCGTACGATACCGTAAAATAGGAAAATCACAAAAACAGTCAAGAAACAGTGTTCTGGGTCATATGTCAGCTAAAAATGAAAAAGGATATAGTTTGCATTAAGAATGGAATAAAGATTTAGGTGGAAAATTTGTTTAAATGTATTTATATATTATCTGTTAGAATAATAATTTATATATATTGATGATTCGAACAAATTGTTAATATATAATATTATCGGGATTATTTGGGTATAAACACATACACTACCGTTCAAAAGTTTGGGATCGGTATGATTTTTAATGTTTTTAAAAAGTTTCGTCTGCTAACCAAGACTGCATTTATTTAATTAAAAATACAGTAAAAACAGGAATATTTTTTGAAATATTATTACAATTTAAAATAACTGTTTTCTATTTGAATATATTTTATAAAGTAATTTATTCCTGTGATGGTAAAGTTGAATTTTCAGCATCGTTACTCCAGTCTTCAGTGTCACATGATCCTTCAGAAATCATTCTAATATGCTGATTTGCTGCTCAATAAACATTTCTGATTATTTTCAATGTTGAAAACAGTTGTGTACTTTTTTTTTTCAGGATTCCTTGATTAATAAAAAGTTCAAAAGAACAGCATTTATCTGAAATACAAAGCTTTTGTAACATTATACACTACCGTTCAAAAGTTTGGGGTCAGTAAGAATTTTTATTTAAAATTTTTTTTTAAAGAAATTAAAGAAATGAATACTTTAATTCAACAGGGATGCATTAAATCATTCAAAAGTGACAGTAAAGACATTTATAATGTTACAAAAGATTATATTTCAAATAAATGCTTTTCTTTTGAACTTTCTGTTCATCAAAGAATCCTGAAAAAAAAATTGTACTCAAATATTTTGTACAATTGTACACAAATGTTTCTTGAGCAGCAAATCAGCATATTAGAATGATTTCTGAAGAATCATGTGACACTGAAGATTGGAGTAATGATGCTGAAAATTCAGCTTTGGATCACAGGAATAAATTATATTTTCAAATAGAAAAGTTATTTTAAATTGTAATATTTCACAATATTACTGTTTTTACTGTATTTTTAATTAAATAAATGCAGTCTTGGTTAGCAGACGAAACTTCTTTTAAAAACATTAAAAATCGTACCAATCCCAAACTTTTGAATGGTAGTGTATATATATAAAAAGTATATTTTGCGTGTGTTTGTGAGTATATATTAAAATTTGTTCAAATCATTCATATATATATATATAAAATAGGTTTTTCATTAATTTTAAGATGAAATATGACCCAGGCATTTCTTTGTGAGGCAAATGTTCCTTGGGGTATTTTATGTTTAGCTCCATCAGAAGCATAGAATGTTAAACTAACCATCTGTATAATTCTTGAACACCTGGGACATTATGCCATGGATTTTAATTTATTAAACAGGGCATTATTAAAACACTGACTGTACAATACACTGCACAAGGAACACCCCATTAGACTACATACAGACTACAAACTACTTGCAAATAAAGGAGGAACTTGTTCTTTATCTTTTTTAATGTACTAATTTGTGGAATCCGTGATGAAATCCTCGATGCAGGCGTGAGAATAGACCCATGTCCTTTGTGAAGTCATCGTCTGCATGAGGAAATTACTACAGCTACCAGTCTTAGCATATGGAGCTCCACACTGGCCTCTGAGATCAATCTGCTGTGTTCATGTGGTCTCTTCCTTTTTTCTGGAAGTATTAAATATGATATATTAATCCAGATTTTTACAAGCGCTCATAATAACAATGCTTTGTAAACAGGACTAGTAGTAAATGTTTGAATGAAGTGAAACCAACTTATGTTAATAAACTATTTTTTCGAAACAAAATAATGTTGCACTTTTTTTCCTTTTGTGTGGAAATTACATGCAGTAATCGGGTATTTTACTGCTGAAAAGTAGTATTTTCTGCCTATTTTTAGGGCCCAAGCCCTAAAACAACATAATATTCTATATTCCATGAAATATTCTAAATGCCACAATATAAAACCCATTTCTTTAAACAAGTTTCTCTAAAAATAAAGTTAAAGATATACAGTACTGTGCAAAAGTCTTAGGCCACCATTGTTTAAGCAATGATATAATGACCATATATAATTATTTCTCAGTCTCTTTATTAGAACATAACCAGAAAATATAGTCAACTTGTATGCAGTATTAAAAAACAGCCTTTATTGGCTAAAGTGGCAAGTTTTAAAGGGTTAATTCACCCAAAAATGAAAATTCTGTTAATTACTCACCCTCATGTCGTTCCACACCTGTAAGACCTTCGTTCATCTTCGGAACACTAATTAAGATATTTTTGATAAAATCCGTTGGCTCAGTGAGGCCTGCATCGACAGCAATAACTCCCTTTTTCAATGCCCAGAAAGCTACTAAAAACATATTTAAAACAGTTCATGTGACTACAGTGGTTCAACCTTAATATTATAAAGTGACGAGAATACTTTTTGTGTGCCAAAAATAACAAAATAGCGACTTTATTCCACAATATCTAGTGATGGGCGATTTCAAAACACTGCTTCATGAAGCCTCGAAGCTTTACAAATCTTTTGTTTTGAATTAGTGATTCAGAGCGGCAAAATCACATGATTTCAGTAAGCGAGGCTTCGTTACATCGTAAGTGTTTTGAAACTTCAATAGTTCACGTGACTTTGGCAGTTTGATACACGCTCCGAACCACAAAAAGTATTCTCGTCGCTTTATAATATTAAAGTTGAACCACTGTAGTCACATGAACGGTTTTAAATATGTTTTTAGTAGCTTTCCGGGCATTGAAAAAGGGAGTGTTATTGCTGGCGATGCACGCCTTACTGAGCCATCGGATTTTATCAAAAATATCTTAATTTGTGTTCCGAAGATGAACAAAGGTCTTACGGGTGTGGAATGACATGAGGGAGAGTAATAAATTACATAATTTTCATTTTTGGGTGAACTAACCTTTTAAGTGACCTCCCCTTACACTTGAGCAATAGCAGGAACCTGGCTCTCTCTGGAAAAGGACTGGAAGGCCAAGAAAACTTTCAAAATCTGATGAGAAGTTTCTCAGAATTTCTTATTTGAGGAAATGGAAATCCAGGAGACACGTGACAGGAGATCACACTAAATGCTGATTTTTTTTTTTTTTTTTACATTTTGTGTACATATTTCCTGTTTGTATCGTAATAAAGATACTGAAAAATAAATATGGATGTCATTAAAATGCTAAAACAACAAAACAGGTGGTGGCTTAAGTCTTTCGCACAGTACTGTAGATTGCCATAATTTGCAGTTGCATATTGACATACTTTATTAATTACTGAGACAGTCATTTTAAATTGTTTTTATTAGCCATTTTAAAAAATGTTTGACCCTATTACTTACTTGAAACACTGTTTCAAATAATTACTTTCAGTAAAGTGATCAAGTGCTATGAAGATTAGAAATACATTTTTGAAAAAATAAAAGCAAAAAAATAAAAACGTAGCTGTTTGAATGAAAGCCTGTTGATTAGTAAAAGCAATATTGCGACTGTGATCTTTGATCAGTTTGCATAAGTGCTAGAATCTCTCCAGGATTATCTCAGTAGTATATAAATTGACTGTTTTGCTGAATTATGAAATGAATCAGTCATATGCATCGTTTCACTGGCTGCAATCAACATTAAATGAGTTTGCGATAATTCAATACTGCTTTACTGATAAAAAATAAATTGATTTCCCATTTTCTCTCGATGTAAACTGATTGTCTCATTTAATTGTTGTAATCTGGTCCTCATTGTTCAGCTCTCCACTCCGGGTGCACATGCTGCTGTAGTGGGCTCTCGTCAGTATCTAGACATAAACACGCAATGAGTCATACGAGTACATAATACAGTCACACTTCAGGTCTGGATGTGTTATGTAAGGCTGTGTACCATCAGAGCTGATTTTTAAAGATGCCAGCCGGCTGACCACATCCTCCTCTCCTTCAGCATCTTTGTAGTCAAAGCCAGTGTTGCCCTGCTCAAGTTCACAATACCGGATAAACCTACACAATCAAATACACACTAATAAACTACAGCATACGGTACAGAACAGATTATCAGTTAAGTACCAAGAACGATAACTAAAACGATAAAGATGTAGTTCTAAAAATCGTTCTAAATGTAAAAGAATAGCAAAGTCCACACCACGACTATAACGATAAATGCACAGAGAAACGATATCGTTGGAATCACTCTCACGCTGATGAACGATACAAACATTTACAGCCAATCAGAATCCATTAAAGAGCTCAAGCATTTAAAGTGACAGACGACAAAACTGCAGCACGCACTTATAATAAACAGAGAGCTATTGTGCGTTGGTGTGGACGCTAATACAGATATCGTTCTTGGTGTGAACTGGCCTTTAGTGTGACATTTTGGATCCATTTCCTGAAATTAAACAGAACTCTTTCCAGTTTCAAATCTATGAACAAATAAATCTAGTAACAATCACAGATCTAGAGTCCAAACTTGTGTGCATTGCTTCTAAATATAAGTGCAAGAAAAACAAAAAGATTTTTCCTTTTAGGCATGTGGCCAATGTAAAGCTAGCTCGTTGTTTTGCATAAGAAATGCTAATATGGTATGTTATAAAAGCTGTTGGCAGCCAATCAGATTGAAGCTTGCCATTTTCAAGTAAGCTTTTGCTAAATTCAAGTCGTATATCCTTCAGAATGGTCTGTAAGTGATCTGCGGAATGCATTCAAGTTTGAGACTAGTTGCCATTGCGTTGGTGGCAGGTTGGGCTGAGAGGAACATACATAACTAAGGTCTTACCTCTGCCAAGTAGGATCCTTGCTTAGGATAACTGGGTTTCCCACCACAATGAGCAGGGCTTTGGCTCTTGTCATGGCCACATTAAACCTCTGTGGGCAACAGAAGGGGTTTACTACAGGATTGGCTGGCATAATAATTTCTCTAATCTAAGTCCAAACAGATGGTCAGAAACACGTGTCTGACCTCTGTTGCTCATTTTTCTCTGATTATGAGCTTCTGTGATAAACTTCTTAACTTTTACTCTTGCAGCTAAAAGTTATTTGAATCCACAAATGCAAACCAGTAGCTCTTATTCATCTCTATATACATTACTTTTCAAAAGTTTGTGGTCAGTACCCTTTTTTTTAACAAAACTGATACTTTTATTCAGCAAGGACATAGTAAATTGATCAAAAATGACAGTAAAAACCTTTATAATGTTACAAAAAGATTTCTGTTTCACATAAAAGCTGTTCTTTTGGCATTTCTATTTATCAAAGAATTCTGAAAAAACTACCACTGTTTTCAACATTGATAATAATAACAAATGTTTCTTGAGCAGCAAATCAGAATATTAGAATAATTTCTTTCTTTTTTGATCAAATAAATGTAGCCTTGATGATTATAGAAGACTCTAAAACATTTTAAAAAATCTTATTAAACCCAAGCTTTTGTAAGGTTGCGTATATGTATATATACTTGATTTAGCTGAGTAAAATTGGTAATTAGGTGCATATCCAACTTATCAAATTGAGATGAAGTATATACCTTCTCATTTGAGAGGAAGCCAATGTTGAAGTCTTGGTCCATCTTGACATAGTTGACGCTACTACGGACAGTGGAAACTATGATGACTTTTCTCTCTTGACCCTGAAACTCTTCCACTGACCCCACCTACAAGAGCCAAATAATCAAGCAGCAGAAATGACTCATTCTGAATTCAGAGAGGCAATTTGAGGGGAAAAAAAGAAAAAAGAAATCACAGGCTAACCTTGATATCTTTCCATTTTTTTATCTCCGCCACAGTGTTCAGAGCTTTCCGAATTTTTTCCACCTTAAACGAATAAAAAACCTTTTGTTAAAGATTGAAGTTGGGTTTGAACCTTTTATTTATTTAATTTTTAACTTCTCCTTTTCAACATGTTGCCATTTTTCATTAGTAATAGAATACATTTTAATCCAATTTTAAGACGTTTCTCAGTCTTGCCTGTTTCCTGTAAGGAGCGATAATGCCAATGTCATTGGCGCTGAGTTTTGGCAGGCCCTTCTTGCCCTGTGTTTCCATGAGCTTATTGAGGTAGCTGACGATGACCTCGATCTCGGTCACGTTGAAGAACGAAGGACTGTTGGCTTCTCTTTCATCCTTCCCCATCACTCCATGAAACACGACAGGAAATCCCTGTTCATCACAGAAACAAGAAAAGTGCTTTATTCATTTATTGTACAATATTTGCAGCTTCATTCTTCTGTTGAACTAAAAAGAAGATATTTTGAAGAATGTTGGTAATCAAACAGTTGACGGTAATCGTTGACTTCCATAGTAGGAAAAAATACTATGGAAGCCAATGGCTACCTTCAACTATATGGTTACCAACATTTTTCAAAATATATTTTTTTGTGTTCAACAGAAGAAAGAAACTCATACAGGTTTGGAACATCATAAAGGTGAGTAAATGATGACAGAATTTTCTCAACAGTGTTTGGCAGCAGCGTCTCTACTAATAGCGAAACTGTAAGTTTATCTGCTTCAAGAACAGCGCCGTTATTACCTCGCTAGTGAGAAATGTCATGTAGCTTTTAAGTTGCTAAACTATTTTACAGATAAAATCATCAGAGCAGCGCTGACAACATGTTTCTCTGCGAGTGTGTGTCCGTCTGTACTCTACATGTGTGCGTTTGAGTGGGAGAGAGAGCAGGAGAAAAAGAGTATGTGCTTTCCATACATAATAAAACATAATTTTGTGGAAAAAAACATGGAAATAATTTGTTGTATTTATCCTATTGTTTACTATATTTATTTGCTTGGTCGGTGTTGTTGTGGGTTTTGATTCTTTTGCTGTTTATGACTGTAAGGGCCTTTGAAAAAATTCTTTTGGCGAAGTGATATGGACATGTAATGCGGTCAAAACCTGCCTGGAACTACTTTAGCTGTGCGTTTCCCTTAAAATAATTGCACACCTTAGAACGTTCATCAACCAATCAGATTCAAGCATTCAACGCCACTTAGTATAATTATCTATAAAAACCAGCACATTTCTTTGCTTCTTACATCTTCGGCAGACAAAAAAACACAAAGGAGCTTTTGTACAGTGGTTCTGGTACCTTCTTAGGGAGATGCTCCCAGTGACAGAAGGCCTCCCGCTCCATCTGGTTTGCAAACACCTGCAGCTCATTCTCGTAGAAGAGCTCGTTGGGGATCTTGAGGATGGCGGGATGAGACCTGGGATGGGGCGAGAATAACTTGACATCCGTCATCACTTATGACATCAAAAATTGATGGGAGAAAAAAATACCCCATCAGTACCTGTAGTTGCGGAGAAGTTTGGTGACGAAGCGGCTGTCATATACAGAATTACCATCCTGGCTCTTCTGATAGAGAGTGTTCTGTTTCATTAGCCTCTCCAGGAGGGACTGACCTGTTGTATATCAAACGATATCTGTTAGGACTGAAATCTGAGTTAGAGGATTAGTTCACTTCAGAATTAAAATTTCCTGATAATTTACTCACCCCCATGTCATCCAAGATGTTTGTCTTTCTTTCTTCAGTCGAAAAGAAGGTTTTTGAGGAAAACATGCCAGGATTTTTCTCCATAGAGTGGACATCAGTGGTTGCCAACGGGTTGAAGGTCCAAATTGCAGTTTCAGTGCAGCTTGAAAGGACTCTACACGATCCCAGATGAGGAATAAGGGTCTTATCTAGCGAAACAATCAATCATTTTCTAAATTTTTTTTTTTAATTATATACTTTTTTAACTACAAATTCTCATCTTGCACTAGTTGTGCGATGCGCCACGCATTACGAAATCACGTTGGAAAGGTCACACGTGACGTTGGCGGAAGTACCGTGGTAGGGCGAAAAACTCCATCTCATTTTCTCCTCCAACATCAAAATCGTCCGTCATCATTGTTTTACGTTTTTTTGTAAAGGCCGTTTGACTTAGTCTTTGCACAACTGCTTTGTAAACACTTGCTTGGTACCTCCGCCTACTTAACGCGTGACCTTTCCAACGTGATTACATCATGCGTGGCGCATCGCAGAGCTGGTGCAAGACAAGCATTTGCGGTTAAAAAGTATATAATTGTTTTAGAAAATGACAGATCGTTTCGCTAGATATAACAATTATTCCTTGACTGGGATCGTGTAGAGCCTTGAAACTGCATTGAAACTGCAGTTTGGACCTTCAAACCGTTGGTAACTGTTGAAGTCCACTATATGGAGAAAAATCCTGGAATGTTTTCCTCAAAAACCTTAATTTCTTTTCGACTGAAGAAAGAAAAAACATTTTGGATGACATGGGGGTGAGTAAATTATCAGGAAATTTTAATTCTGAAGTGAACTAATCCTTAAAGAAGAAGAAACCAATGTAAAAATATGTGAAAAATCTTTGAGTACTCAGTCCGTGTAGTTGTGCCAGTGGGGATCTCAAAACGGGGCCCAACTGCTGTGGGTCTCCGGCCAAAACCAGCTGGCCCTTCACAGGGTCGAGCAAACCTTGGGCACAGAGAGCGAGCGCAATGAAGAAATAAACAATCTGTTTATCTGTTTGTGTTCTAATTCATGTTCTCATCCTCCTCTCCAAACCCTTCCTCTTTTACCTGCAACCCCGATGATACACTCAGGCTCCACGGCTTGTCCAGCCTCATCTATGAAAATGTGGGTGAAGTGACCCTTAGCAACACCTCCTGACACGAGCCTGAAGAGCACACAAATAGATATTCGTTTTTAGCCACCAGAGCAGAACATCCTAGCTAGCACAAGGTAACTTAACAGAGAATATGACAGGACTATTACGATAAAGCGCACAACGAGAAAATACCAAGATTCAGGTGCAATATTAGTGTTATGATGGGCGTGCTGTACCTTCCAGCGGTGACCAGTGTAACCACAATGACTGTGTAGTCCATCAAAGCTTCTCTAGTTGGAAGCAGGAAGCTGCCATGAGCTTTACTCCAGTTACTGTGTTTCTGTTGGAATGGATATTTAGGAATACATATTCTGTTTTACACACACACATATACATTATATATTATAATTATGTAATTATGTAATTATGTAATTATATA
>RJVU01043279.1:18310-32037 GCA_003731715.1 Anabarilius grahami | reverse complement strand
ATAGATAGATAGATAGATAGATAGATAGATAGATAGATAGATAGATAGATAGATAGATAGATAGATAGATAGATAGATAGATAGATAGATAGATAGATAGATAGATAGATAGATAGAAATCTAACCTCTCAGGTGGTACCCCTTCTTCCACAACCCTGTTCTCTGGACGGAGTCGTCTATTCTGTTTGGGGTTATATGGGCTCTCTGGGCCCAGTGTTCCAGCTAGTCCAGTCTGAACCACTGCCTCCAGTTCCCGGACTATGCAGAAGGGCTTTGCAGTTCCAGGAGGATCCGCCTCTGGGCAGAACTCAAAGTACATGGTAGCAGGAAAGTGTCCGTGATGGTGGACGTTGTATCGCACTTCAACAACATAACTCTCACCTAGCAGAAGACATCAATGTGACATTTGTGTGAGCATCTGACAACCTACATACATTTTCATTTATTCGTATCTATCTATCTATCTATCTATCTACCTATCTATCTATCTATCTATCTACCAAGTGATGCAAAAACTTGAGAAAATGAGATCCAGGCAGTCCAGCAATGATTATGTCAGAGATCAAATTTGAATAAGGAATAACAAATGTATTAATTAAAAGTTATAGAGACAAACAAATTAATTAAGTAATTAATAGTTAATGATAAAATTGTATTGTATTGTAATTGTATTAGATACATAGTATTGTATCTAATAGATGAAGATGAAGATCAGAATGTAGAGAAAGAAGGAGCAAAATTAAGACAACTGCAGAATGGAATGAGAGGTAGAGGAGAAGAATCAGAAGCAGAAGATGCAGAAGAGATGTGGGCGAGAAGCAAAAAGAGCAAAGAAAATCTAAACTATCAAAGACCCAGTCCTTTTATTCCATAAGCATAGGAAAACTTACATCCCACTCAAACTTATGTTTTGGTCTAATAAGAAAAGGTCAAATGGATTTATCCATTATGTCATAGACTGGTCAAATTTCAAAAATAGATGACAATAGATACAAAAGGGGTTGTTTTGACACCCTTAAGGGAATTTTGCAGATCTTGCATTATCACATGTCTGAAAAAATGCAAACAGATATATTTTGATACAAAGGTACATCAAATTCAAATGAGCAACTAATTCTGAAAACACCATCGCTTCTGCAGTACTTGGAAGGCGTCCAATATCTAACCACAAACGTGTCAACACAACCTGTCACATTGAAACACTTTGAAGAACAATTGAATATAACAAGCATACATGAGAAGAGTACATTAAAGAGTAAATACTTGAAAATATGATGAGGATTAACATATGGAGTAGGAGTACGTGAATATATGAAATCAAATGTAATATTGATAAATCATAAGCCATAAATGATTAACATAAAATATAAATAAAATGAATGAATATGAATATTGACCATTTTGGATCCACCAGTTAGATTGTTTTTCTCACCTGGACAGAGGAGAAGAGGAGAAACACGGTTCACTCTCCTCTTATCCACGAGAGTAAAGCAGCGCATCTTGTGCAAGGCTGTGTAGTACGTGAAGTAGATGCAGCTCTCGCTCCGGTTTACGATGTGAAACTTCACCACAAACAGCTTCCCTAGCTCCTTGATGGTAAACGTAACCTTCCCTTTGGTGGCCTTGGGGTCAGAGGTTATTTCAACACCTCCTTTGTCTTTGATGAGCTCAGCTCTGAAACAAAGACACACTTGACAATGAGTTTCAGAAAAGAAAATGTGCCATTGAGAAGGGAAGCCTCACATTATTCGTTTTTCACACATCACATGAATTACATATAAGTAGATTTTATTTTTCCTAGACAGCCAAAAACAGGCAGAATTATATCTGTGATGATCACCGTTTCACTCTGAGTTTGTTGAGGATTTCTGAAGCGAGCTTCCTCTTCGGAGTCAGGACAGGGTTCGTGGTCGGAGGAGATGAGGAAGAGGATGCTGGGACAGAATCTGTGGCTGACTTTTTGGTCTTCTGCTTTGTGAAGGACTTCCACTGATCGCAGTAGTACACTCGCACCTGTCAGGAGGAGGAGTGAGAAGAGAGATGAAAATGCAATATGATTTATCTTCCTTCCTTAAAAATCAAAATGAAATGGCTTTATGCTGAAGTTAATTAGTTTGTCACATTTATGAGTACATTAGAAGATTTCAAAGCTAACAGAAATTGACCCAAAGACACAAAATACTATCATTTACGTTCTCACCTTTGGTTTCCCGTGAAACATGACTTTCCCATTTCCTGTAGTGGCTTTATTGAAAACTTTTAAGGCATTGATCACATTGGAAAATGTGGGTTCTTTTCTTCCATCCCTGAATACAAACAATCACATGCAAATGAGTTCAGCCTTGAAAAACAAGGCTATTGCATCAAGGTAGAAAAAGACATGCTGATACAGGTCAATAATATCATACACAAAAGAAACAATCATATACAAAACACACTACTTTTTATTATTACAAGATTTTCTTATTACAAAGACAAAATAGAGCAAAACTTGTAAAACACACTGAACCTGTGACTCTGAGTCACTGACTGTTGCAAACCTTTTGAACTCAAAGTTGTAAATATCCCGAAGTTCGTTAATGTCTGTTTTCGAGATCCTCTGCCCCAGAAACTGTAGAAAGTCAAGCCCTACTTCGTATGATGTTCTTAGAGGCATTGTGCTGGTGATGTTTATGTGTCAGTAGTTTACGTTAGGGATGTTATCTGGTCTAGGCAATTCCGGAATCGAAACTGACTGAATGCAGGCTAACGGTGGACAAGGGTACATCAACAAATTACCTCACTCAGGAACCATGACATTTTCTTCACTAATTAAATCATTTACTTGACTGCTTGAATGCTGAATCACTCCATAAACAACTTAAATATAGAAGTGAGCTAATTTTTTTAAATTTCGCATTTACAAGTCAACATAAGCGTAAATAAAGTTTCATTATGAGAAACACTCTTTTGTGACACTCCCTAAAACCGTGGCGTTACATAACATCCGTATGGGAGCAACGCTTTTCATGGATAGTTAATTACCTGGATGGGATTGTTTAATTCAAAATTCAATGAAGATTGGTAGATCTTTATTTTAGAAACTAGGCGTCTTCATTTCCGTCAAATCAGAGAAACGTATATATTCCAGTAATTATTAGTATGCATAACCAAATATGGATAAAAAAAAAAATTATTGAGCAGACAATATTGACAAATTTAGACATTAAATATGAACAGTTAACGCAAGGTAAGACAATAACACTAGTACCTCAGAACGAATTAAAATTAAGTTAATGAATTAAATATTTGGTTTACCATAATTATATAGAAACACGGTGTGTTTATTTCTTTTAAAACATAGAAACTTGTATATTCTGGTATTTCAAGCTTTTTTAATATTTGGTACTGAGAACAACAAACAATATACTTGTATAATGGAAATTCAAGAGCATAAATAGTAAAACAGGTTACAAAACATATGAAACAAACGTAATATTCAACAGGTTATATGCTTGGAAAATACTGTAAAAGATTATTTCGCTTGAATACAAATGACTTGGAACATGAATGACAACTTTTTCAGTCTTAAACCTTTACTGAATCAAAACGAATTCTTATATATTTTTAATTAAAGCTTACGTGGCACACAAAGTGCAATAAACAAACGACAATATCTAAACATAACGCTGAGTAGGTAAATATGCAATTTTAAACTCTTTTGTCATGTTTATGATTGTTTTCCCGTGATGCAGTTTGACAGGGCAGGTCCAATTGAGCCAAGATGGCGGACTTTGAGGAACAGCTCACCGACGAGGAGAAGGTATATGACTATCTATTCAGGCTTCCTGATTTATTTTCCCTTGTCTGTTGTTGGCATATGTAGAACTTTTATATTGTCATAAACATGTCATATATGTTATTATGCCCATTGGATGGTTTAAAGTCTATAAAATCCGCGATGAAGAGCGTGCTAAGGAAGCTAGCAGGCTAACTGAAACTCGATCTAATCGATCGCACTCTCAGAGACGCTAGACTGTGTAGATGTTAACTGAGATTAGCGATTAATATGCTTGTTGAAAATGTATTCTGTGTGATAATATTTGCGGTTTCACATCAACATCGGAAGTATTATTGAGTTTACGGACTATTAGTAGAGGCTGGCTGGTGAGGCATCTAAATAAGGGGAAAAAATCACTTCATCAAGATTAACAATTTATATGTTGTTTGTAACAGCATGTATATTTACAGTAATGCACTTTTTATTCTCTGTCAGATAACTTCGTATGTTATGACAGTTGAGTGTCATATAACAAACTTATTTTAGATCACTGTTGCTATATATATATATATGTGTGTGTTTGTTTCTAATCTTATCGCATATATAAATGGCTTAATTTCGTTTGCCGTTTTGGATTTGTGTACTTAGCCCAAGGGGAAGTGCTTTTCTTGCACTGAAACAGGGGCGCAACCTCAGCTCTGGTCTTGTTTGTATTCTCAGCTGAGTGTGGGTGACCCAGCCCTCTTTCTGCATGTTCTTACATGCGCGCGGCTCTTCCGGTCTCACGCCCTCTCCCTCTGCCACCGTGCCGATGCGAGTCACGGGCTGTTCTAATGTGCGGATGTTCCCCTCCGCCTCTGCAAAGGCGAAGCAGTCGTGTTGAGGCCAATTGAAGGAGGGAAGAAGCATTTCAGAAATGCTTAGATGTGGAAAGCTTGTTGCAGCTGCAAACTGCTCAAGATTGAGTAGCATAGATGTGTCATTTAGATACCCCTGATATATTGTTTAACTTCTGTGAGAGCCAAAGATTGCCTAACTTGTTCTGTGCTTGGGGCACAGTTTTTCATGCTAAAGAATGTTTTTTAAAGTTATTATAGGTATATCATAATAGTTTTGAACACACTATTTTAGTATGTTTCAAAGTTTTAAAGGGATAGTTCACTAAAAAAATGAAAATTCTGTCATCATTTACTCCTCAAGTTGTTCCAAACCTGTATGAATTTATTTCCTCTGCTGAACACGAAAGAAGATATTTTTGAAGAATGTCAGTAACCAAACAGTTGATGGACAAACAGTATGGGGAAAAAAATAAATCCATCAACTGTTTGGTTACTGACATTCTTCAAAAATATCTTCTTTCGTGTTCAGCAGAGGAAATAAATTCATACAGGTTTGGAACAACTTGAGGAGTAAATTATGACAGAATTTTCTTTTTTTTTTTGTGAACTATCCCTTTAAAACTTTGAATCATACTAAAATAGTGTGTTCAACACTATTATCCTATACCTATAATAACTTAAAAAAAAAACATTCNTATCCTATACCTATAATAACTTAAAAAAAAACAAAAAAAACATTCTTTTAAGTTTTTTTTTTTTAAGCATAAACTGTGCCCTCAATTACAGAACAAGTTAGGCAATCTTTGGCTTTCACAGATGTCATTTTTGTGAACTAGAAGGCGTTTTATCATATTAATTGAAAGTAATTGTATGGGAATTGAGCAGATTCCTTCTTCCTACTAAAAGTGTGAGCAAGACAGAGAATTCAACCACAAAAAAAAAAACCCTGTTCTTTTAAATATACCAGTGGAAAACAGGCTGTTGTTCCATAGATTGAGTCATTTGTAGATTTTCATTAATTACAGGCATTCAAATTCTGCAGAAATCTAAGGCTGATATGATTATAAAGCACTTTGGGTGTACAATGGTACATAATAAAGTGCTATGTAAATGCTTCATTCATTCATACACTCTATAGATATTGTGTGGGCAAGTTATTAATGCATCTACTACAGTAATTCATTCATTTAACCTCACTGCTTATCAGTAATCAAGGTTAACATGTTTGAGCATGTGACTAGACAAGGAAACCAAGAACACCAAATTCTTTTTGTCATGGTGACTGGAACAGAAAATGTGAATGTGTGCTTTATTTCTGCATCCATAGCAAATTTAGGTTTTGCTTTCATGCAAGAAAACATCCCAGGGTCCAATACATTTTTGCCATGCATGCTACATTATTATTATTTTTTTTTTTTTCAGAATACTTTAATGAATAGGAAGTTCAAAAGAACAGCATTTATTTGAAATATAAATATTTTGTCATGTTATAAATGTCTTTACTGTCACTTTTGATCAATTCAATGCATCTTTTCTCAATAAAAGTATTAATTTATTTGAAAAAAATCATACTGATCCCCAAACAGTAGTTGGAAGCTAGTTTATGTGTTTGTTTCAGTGATATAAAAAGTTTCCTTGCGTATTTATGACAGACAGCGCAAATCGTTGCACATATTTTAGCTTTGAAACAAAACTTTAGGCATCATCCTAGATAATGTCTACACTTTTCACAGAATTTAAAGTTGTTATACGATGTGCAAGTTGTGACATATTTTCTTTAGTAGATGGTTTGCATGTCTTGATGATGATTCTTACAATTTAATTTAATCCATTGCATTGGATAGTTGACGATTAATTGTGGACAGAATATTCAACAGGTGGTCTTTACAGTATTTGTTAGGTTTGTCAGTAAAGATAGAGGTTCTGGAAAGAGTCCAGAATGGGTGTCGTCCATGGAGCTAATGCAGGACTCGGTGTCACTGCCTGGCCCATAATGCTTACATGTGCACTGCTAAGAAAAGCCTCAACCCTGCCGCCTTCTAAGGAGTGACCCGATGTTGGCACAGTGTGTTACTAAGGCATCGTTTGACCTGTTTTCAAAGGAAGTGCAAAGATACCAACATTGTTTAGCCGATAAATGTTGGTTAAGTTGTTTGTGGCTCTAAGAGTCTTTGGAAATGCATATGTTTCATAAAACTAGTTTGTATATGCATAACACCCCACCCATTCTTGAAAGTGACCGTTTTTCTTGGGTTTCTGAAAGTGTAGGGTTTAAATAAACACTAGAGATGAATTTTGCATGTGCAAGCAGCGCTCACATTTTCTTTATAAGTTTTACCTTTGTTTTTCCACAGGTCCGCATTGCTGCAAATTTTGTTATCCATGCTCCCCCTGGAGAGTTCAACGAAGTCTTCAATGGTAAAAAGTTCATGATAAATGTATACAGATATCAAAAAGACAGAGCACACCTGGCATATTTTGTACTTCCTTCATTTTAAGAGCTTAACATTTTTGAATGTTTTTGAAAAAAGTCTATTTTGCTCAGCAAGCTTGCATTTATTTGATTAAAAATACAGTAAAAACAGTAATATAGTAAAATATTTAACAATAACTATTTAAAATGTTTTCTATTTTAATATATTTTAAGATGTAATTTATTCTTGTGAATTTATTCCTGACAAAGCTGAATTTTCAGCATCATTACTCAAGTCCAGTGTCACATGATCCTTTAGAAATCATTCTAATTTGCAGATTTGCTGCTCAAGAAACATTTCTTATCATCAATTTTGAAAAAGGTTGTAATGCTTAATTGTTTTTATTTTTTTTTGGAATCCTTGATGCGTTTTATTCAGGATTTTTTTGATAAATAAAAAGTTCAAAAGATGTATGAAAGTTCAACAGCATGTATTCAAAATAGAAACTTTTGTAACATTATTATTATATAGGTATTGACTGTTACTTTGACAAATTCAATGCATCCTATAATATTAAGTTATTTCCACACAAAAAAACTTACTGACCCCAAGTTTTTTTAACAGTAGTGCATGTTAGGTGGAATTACATTATAACAACAATACTGTACATTTAAGATACAGTGTCACTCGCTGACATCATAATGTTCACATGATATCACATGACTCCTTTTCTTTGTTTTCAGATGTGCGGCTACTGCTCAATAATGACAATCTGCTCAGGGAAGGGGCGGCTCAGTGAGTAGCCTGTACTTATTGTACTATTTGAATGCATATTATGTTACTATCCTTCTCGTCTCCTTCATAAGTCTGTTTTCTTCAGCCAAGATTCTGTCCAACACAGGCATTTATGCACATCCAGTTTTCAGTGTCTCTTTCAGTTTAGAATCCCCTTCACAATATGAATATATTTATGGAGAAGTGCTGTATTTAGCTCTGTGCCTTTATCAAAAGTCCTTAATAAGATTTTGTAAATCACTAACCATTAATGTTGTAAATTTTAAATCTGATACTAAACATTGTTTTCTGTTTGACAGTGCTTTTGCCCAGTACAATATGGATCAGTTTACACCTGCTAAACTTGATGGAAGTGAAGATCAGGTGATTAACATTGACATAAAGTGAAATGGACCCTATTTACTTTCTTAAAGGGATGGTTCAACCAAAAATGAAAATTCTCTAATTTACTCATCTGCATGCCATCCACAATGTATATGACTTTTTTTCTTCAGATAAACACAAAGACTTTTAGGAAAACAATCCATCTCTGCGAGTCCATATAATGCCATTAAAAGACTGCTGCTTGTTTGATGCTTGAAAAGCAACACACAGAGATCATGATGGTAATCCATACAACCCCAGAGGATTGAATCAATGTCTTCTGAAGTGAAACGATAGGTGTGTTTAAGGAAAATACTAATATTTTTTACTTTAACTATAAATCTTTGATTCTGGTCTACTGTCATATGAGCGTTAACGAGAGGAATCTTGTGACACGTGACGTAAGTGTGTTGTGAAGCTTGTGCGAGAAGTGGTAAAGTCACGATCTCTGTGTGATTTTCAAGCGTCCACCAAGCGACGACCATTCAATGGCATTATATGGACTAAAAAAACCTTAAAAATCTTTGTGCTTATCTGAAGAAAGACAGTCATACATTAGGGATGGCATTAGGGTGAGTAAATGATGAAAGAATTTAAATTTTTGGTTGAACCATCCCTTTAACTCTCATTCCTTGTCATTTTGTGCATGATTCACCAGTGCACATTTTTCAAAAAAAAAATGATGTTTGTGTTTGGAAACTGCTTGTCAAAAATGTGCATAAAATTACTTCACATAGAGACAGTAACCTTAAAGGGATAGTTCACCCCATATGAAAATTCTGTTATTAATGACTCACCCTCATGTCGTTCCAAACCCGTAAGACTTTCGTTCATCTTTGGAACACAAATTAAGATCTTTTTGATGAAATCTGAGAGCTTTCTGTCCCTCCGTTGACACCTACGCAACTACCACTTTGACGCTTCAATGTTTATATGTGAATAAAAGCCTAAATTCAATCTGTTCATCATATAAAGCGATCGAGTCCCTTCAGAAATGTTGGACTTAACCACTCAATTCATATGGATTAGTTTTACGATCTCTTTATGAACATTTTGCATTTAAATTGTACTCCAAATTGAATTTAAACTGCTTCCAAACTGCAGGTTTTGATCACAGAGCATGGAGACATAGGCCACGGCCGATTCTTTGACCCTCGTAAGAAACAGTCATTCAAGTTTGACCACCTGAGGAAAGAGGCGACTGACCCACAGTCTTACGAGGGTGAAGCAGCCCTCAGGCCGTGGAGGGATGCTTGTGATGAAGCTCTGAGGGCGTATGTTAAAGACCATTACCCCACTGGAGTCTGCACTGTGAGTTCACTAGATCGCATTTTGGTTTATGTTAAAGAAATAGCTCATTCAATAAAGCAGTGAGTGTGTTTTATGCCACACATTTGCTGATTTTTTTTGTATTGGTGTCTTTAGGTATATGGGAAAACCATTGATGGACAGCAAACCATCATTGCCTGTATCGAGGGTCATCAGTTTCAGCCCAAAAATTTCTGGTAATTTCTTTATACTTTATCCTGTTTTTAATAGTATGACTTGAGCTATAAAGGGTTACTTCACCCAAAAATTTAAATTCTGTCATCATTTACTCACCCTCAAACCTGTATGAGTTTCTTTCTTCTGCTGAACGACAAAGTAAAATATTTTTAAGAATGTTGGTAACCAGACAGTTACCCACATTATTCAAAATATCTTTTTAGTTCAGGAGATAAAAAAGAAACTCATACAGGTTTGGAACAACTTGAGGGTGAGTAAATGGTGACAGAATTTCAGTTGTGGGTAAACTATCCTTTTGAGTCATCAAAACATTTAAAAAGTGTCCTGCTCGCACACGGCCGTATAATGGCAGTGAATAGCGACCACCATCAACCTTTAAAAAAGACATAAAAGTATCAAAGAATGATCCCATGTGACACGTGCAGTATATTCCAAGTGTTCTAGGGGTATATGATCGGGTTAGGTGAAAAACAAACTGAAATTTAATTTATTTAATGAAAATTCTGACCTGTTTGTCTTCTTTGCATGACTTTAGCACTGCCGTTAGAGCTGCAGTTCACTCCGTCTCACCCAGAAAAAGCACACAAGTAGTGAGAAATCATGATTGATGATAACGCGACAAAAAAACAATCCATGTACTTTCTTCTCTAATGTGAATATTGATGTGAAGTTATCGCATTCACATCTGTTAATGTTACCACTATGACTGTTTGGATTTATATAAAATGGTAACACTTTACGATAAGATTCCATTTGTAATATTAACTAAGGTTAATAAATGCTGTCGATATCTAGTCCAGAGATGTTTAACTCAGTGGAAAGTACACAGATACTTTTTTTTTTTATTATTTCTAGCAGTAGTATTTCATGTTGTGTTTTTATTAAGCAACATCCTTGATTTGGACTGCAATAAAATCACAGACTAACCCCAGTTAATGTTGAAAATACCTTGCTTTCCCATTAAAACAATTGCTTCAATGTATACATTTCCCAGGATGCACCCGGTCAAGTTGGTTGACAGAAAGCCTATTGTACTAAACTGTGGAAAATAGTAATAATAAAGAATGAATAGGTGTGTCCAGACTTTTGACTGATACTCTTAGGGCTGGTTCGCACAGAATGTGTTTTTCCATTCCACTGTGCTATTTTTGCAAACAAGCTAGATGGACGTGTTTCAGCATTAAGTTTCAGAGTTCAGCTTTTAAAAAAAGGTGTCTCGAGACCTTGCATTCCCCCCTCCCCCCCATTCTACTACCCGCATCTCGTGTTTTTCAAAGCAAAAACTCGTTCTGTGTGAATGGTCCCTAGCATGTTTAAAAAAAAAAGCCATAATAGGTATTCACTCTTTGCTTAGAATGAGGCTCTATGCCTGTCGCAGTTACCGGCTTTGTTCCAATTATGATATACGATCTTAAGATGTGTGACACGAGCTCTGCCCCACCCAGATCATGACCTTACTGTATCTAGATACAATTATGTCTTTTGAATGGTGAACAGGTGCACTAGACGGCAAAGGTCGCCTACACACTGTACTGACAAACTAGCTTTGCTCTTTCACACATAAGGACAGCACAACACATTGCTTAGCGGAACAAAAGAACATCTTTCTTTGAGATGTCATATCCATAACATGGATTTCTAGGAATTAAATAGTGAATGGTCTTTGCATACTATAGTAATAATTCTGTGCAAATAATTATTGCATGCAACATTTTTTTTTTCTACAATAAAACTACCAGTAATGCCATCAGTCTTGTGTTTTTTGTTTTGTTTTGTTTTTTGTCCATAAGACTAATAATCTTTGAACTTTCTTCCATTTCTCTGCATACAGGAACGGGCGCTGCCGATCGGAATGGAAGTTCAGCATTTCTCAGGCCACTGCTCAGGTGGTGGGAGTGCTGAAGATCCAGGTTCATTATTATGAGGATGGCAATGTGCAGCTGGTCAGCCACAAGGATGTGCAAGAGTCTCTGGTCATCTCCGTAAGTTATTTGAACCTGAGCTGCTTGGGTTTTGTGTGAGTCCTTGAACCCAAGACTTCCTGTTAATGAGTCAGTACAACACAAACAACCTGCGTGATTAAGGAACTGCCAGCTGCCCTAAGAATGACATTGCTAATGACAATGGGCGTGGTGCTGTATTAATAGATAAAGCAAATGACGTCGTTTTGGTACATCTGTTAATACTGTTTATTCTTTGAGCTCTTGTTGTTGAGTTCTTAGATTTGCATAGTTAGCTCTGTTGTTACCTGTCAGAATATTTACTAGTTAAAGGCTTAGTTCACCCAAAAATGAAAATTACCCCATGATTTACTCCCCCTCAAGCCATCCTAGGTGTATATGACTTTCTTCTTTCAGTCGAATACTAGTCTGAGTTAAATTAAATAATGTCCTGGCTCTTCCAAGCTTTATAATGGCAGTGAATAGAGGATGAGATTTTGAAGCCCAAAAGGTGCAAAAATATCCATATTTAAAACTTTAAAAACTAAAATAGCTTCCGACAGACGGCCGCATGATCTTGTTCAATTAAATGCTATTTGGCCAATATTAAAGAAGGATTTGATCTTGCTGTAAAGTGTAACAACAACAATCACCAGGCCATTGGCGCCCTCTGCAGGCATTTGTTATAATACATAATGTACAGAAGTTGATTGTTATGTATATTACGTTATGTACTTTAATAGCCCTATTTTAACTATCTAAGCTCATGGTCTGAAGCGCATGGCGCAGGTGCACTTAGGGCGTATCCAAATCCACTTTTGCTTGTTTAACGACGGAAAAAATGGTCAGCGCGCCAGGCGCATGGTCCAAAAGGGTTGTACCTAGTGTCTTAATGAGTCATGGGTGTGTTTTGGACCAATCAGAGTCTCATCTCCCATTCCCTTTAAAAGCTGGGTGTGCTTGCACCATGGCGGATTGCTAATTACATATTTAATACAGACACCCTCAACCTGAAGAGTCAGTTCAAATACGTGTGTATTGCCATGATTGGTCAAATAATTAGCCAATTTCATTCGTCATTACTGCAAATAGGTAATTCTAATTCATGCAATGATTATCCATTATGATGGTGCAGGACGAGAGTGCATTTGCTATTTAAAGAACGGGTGTGAAAATGATAGCTGCGTCAGGCTGAAACTAGCAAAAAACTCTTGCGCCGTGCCTGGTGTCGCATTACGCCGGGTGTATGATAGGGCCCTAACAGTGTTGTTCAATAAGACCATATGATTACTTGCTTTCAAACCAATTATTATTGCCTCATTGTTATTTTATATGTATTTTAAGTCATTTTAAAGACTATTGTTCACTTAGTTCTATTTTTACTACCACAAAAATGATCCGATTACTTGATTAATCGTCAAAATACTCGACCGATTACTCGATCACCAAAATAATTGTTAGTGACAGCACTAGATTAGTTAAAACATTTAAAACTGCACCTGTATTGTTTTGCCTTTTGTGAATAAAAATAAAAGACTATTTTTCCAGTCATGTATTTGGTCATTGAAGGTTTCTTAAAAATGGTGTTAAAATATCATCTCGTGAACACAATATCGTGTATCGCCTCGTCAGGTGTATTGTCACACCCCTAGTAGTATATATTAAAGCCACCTCAATTGGGATTTTGTTTAAGCCTGTACAATTAGAATAAGCATCTGTTAAAGAATCTTTGCTTAAGCTAATTGGTATTAATTATAATAACTTTTAATTGTGAATGTTAGATGTACAGTTTGGCTTGTCATAATATACTATTCATTTAGACAGCCTGCTGCCTCATAAACTTTCACAACCATCTCAATTTCCCAATGCTCACTACGGCAACATGAGAATGATAAATTCAGTTAAACACCTGATGTTCTTCCTTTTGCTTTTCATCTTGTTGTACTTGCGCCACATGCTTCCTTTTCTTTGTTGAGAAGTTAAAAAGAGAGGAAAGAAATATGAAATTGCCCAGCAAATCCATTTAATTTTGGACAAAATCGCCAAAATGAAATAAAACTATAATTTTATTTATTTAAAAAAAAAATATATATATATATATATATATATT
>RJVU01043279.1:2871-18272 GCA_003731715.1 Anabarilius grahami | reverse complement strand
AGTAATTATGGGTGAGCTAATTTGGTGCTTTTGTTTTTTGTTATTTAGTGATTTTTATTTTTTTTTGCTCTTATATTTCAACAGAATGAGGTACAGACTGCCAAGGAATTTGTCAAAATCATTGAAAATGCTGAGAATGATTACCAGGTTTGTTTTCCAGTTGACTTTGATTGGTTAGTCCTTATTTTACAGTACTGTCATTGAATGTTACTCTTGATGGTGGAAGAAATGAATTCTTCTATAGCACCTGATGATATCTATGATGTGTGAAGTGAGATTTCCCCTGCCGTTTGCTTTCCAGACGGCCATCAGTGAGAACTACCAGACCATGTCTGACACCACCTTCAAGGCCTTACGTCGGCAGCTTCCCGTCACCCGTACCAAGATTGACTGGAACAAGATCCTCAGCTACAAGATTGGCAAAGAGATGCAAAACGCTTAGACACACGGCATGCCTCCGCTCCTGCTCGCGTTACAAGCAAAGAGACAAGCTACGAGGGGCCCATATCTAAACCTGAACCTACACCTGAATCAAGGGCAGGGCCAAGGCGAGAAGGTCCTTCGAGAAGTGTGCTAAAAATGTGTCTGTCCTTTTTTTTCGTTTGTTTGTTTTCCAGAAGCCACGGTTTGACCTCAGCTGAAGAGACTGCCTCCTTTTCTGTATTGTAGGAGGGCTGCAAGCTTGTTTTAATGGGTTTAGCAAACGTTTTTGCTGTTGAACAAATACCTCCCATGACACCAGTGTACACAGTCACAAATAACCCCCCCAATATCACTTGCGCCACCCCCTAGATCAACTCTCCCAATGCTTGACACACACTGAACTTTTTGCACTTAGCCCATATGATCAATTGAGTCCATTTCGTTTACTTTTTTAGCAAGTCGACACTCCAAAGTTTTCCTTCATGTTTAGTCATTAGATATCATTGAACCATACGTAGCCCTGGCTGGTTATAAAGAATATCTTTACACCATGTTGTTTTCCATCATAATATTTGGTCTTTTTTATAGCATTGTTGTAAGGTGCCATCATTTGAATGTGCTGTCAATTGATCACAGAGAGGGTTGTGCCAAAGTGAGCATTGTATTTGTACAGTAAGTCATTTCAGGTTACTGTTCTGTGTGGAAATGGTCCCATCGTCATGCTCTGGTGTCTAAGAATGGTATATATATACTGTATGCAGTTACACAAAATATTTGTTACCCCTCACTTCAGCCTCCTACCCTAGCTTTTATTGCTAACTATTTTTTACAAAATGTAAGAACAAATATGATCCCAGAGGAATAAATGATTTGCACCAAACTGACTTTTTTTTTTCTTTTATAATATATGGTAACACCATTTTAATGTCATATATTATATATAATAATAATTTTGCTTCAAATGAGGGGTATACATATGCTCTGATTCTTTGTATCATTTAGTAATGCATCATGAATTCTGAAATTTGTCCCTGAATCGATTGTTTAATTCAGTGGTATTCATAATTGCTATTTTTTTTATATAAAATATATTATTATTATTATATCAGATTATAATAATTTCTGTGAATGATGCATTACATTTTCATTGGTGCGTTTCTGCACACCTGCTTAAAATGCTCAAATGTTTGTTTGATTCTGACTATAAAAATGATTTTAAAAATATGTGAAGTATACATTATTATGCAACTAAGTATTTTCATACATGTTTTGGCAAATGTATCAAGTCTTCTTGGGTGTGTTCATACAGATAATTTATAAACTGTGCCCAAAATACATCAGCCTCATAATTTAACTTATTTTATTATCTAATTTCCTTTTAATTGGGGAGTGGTGATGTTTTCCCCTCAGAATTGAGCATTTATTCAACCTTTATTAGGGGATTTTTCTAACATATTATAGAGAGTGTCATTCAAGTATGCCAAATACTGGATTTGAATCTATTAAATAGGCTTACAACAGAAACTGCATTGTTTTGAGGGTACAGTGCGCAGTATGCATACTATATACTGCTAAAATACTAAGGCCTGCTTTCACTGACAGGGTTTTAAGGCCTTAGTTCAATTAGAACATTTCAGTAGCGTTTATAAATTTGCCTTAGAAAAAAACATTACTTTTGTGCATCTTGAGACGAAACGGTGGCACTGATATATTTTAAGAAACGTCAGTGCGAGTTGCTTTCAGTTAAAACAGCTCAAACATGCATTTAAGCATTGTCTTTGAAACCGGGGGTAAAAGTAGTGTGTTAAAATGCTATTCTGAACAGCCCATTTCACTATTAACGTTTTTAAAAAAAATAGTATACAGTATATACTGCGCGTTATGCTAGTATTCCATTATGAACTTGCATTTAGGTTTCACAACAACCCTTGGGTACAAATAAACAGGAGCTGCGCCCTCTGGTGGAGAGCTTCGCTACAGCACTCTCTCCTCCAGTATCCCACAATTCTAATGTTTACGGCTCGTCGGTGAAAGATGGCGGATAGCAGTGGCAGTAATCCTCAATCACCCGGTTTCACGGAGAAATTAAAATCGTGGCTTTGCTGGTCGTGGACGTACATATGTGCGCTTTGGTTCGCCATGGTCTTAACGATGGTTTACGTGCTGAGGAGCCCCCTGAAGCTGCAGGAGACCGTCAACGCAGGTTTGTGTTTATGATCAGCTGTGTGCATGTTTACAGCTCAACACAGGGTATATTTCTGTTCATTAAAGGAAAAGTTCATACAAATATGAACATTCTACCATCATTTCTCTCGTCCCCATGCAAACCCATACGGCTTTCTTTTTCTGTGCAATATAAAAGCAGAAATTTTGAAGTCAGTGCTGGTCGGTGTTTTCCATGCAATGTCAATGAATGGTGACTGAAGATGTCAAGCGTCCAAAATGACTCAAAATTACTGTTAAGTATCATAACAGTAGTCATTATGACTCGTGCACTATATTACAAGCTCTTTTAAAGTCATACTTTAGCACTGTGAGAGAAACAGACCTGAATTCAATAAGTCGTTATTGAATTATTTGATGCGTTAAAAACTTTAGTTAAAGCAGCTGTCAAATGCGTCTAGAAAATGTTTTGTATATTAATTCTAGTCTGACACACATTTCTTAAAGCTTTACTCCCATTATCTCAGTTTCAAATGGTATCAGCTAAAGGCTTAAATAAAATGGCATCGTAATTTTAACATTTTGTTATGGTTATTAATATAATATACATACCATATTTGCACAATACATTGTGCTTGTGATGTTTGAGTAATGGCAATATTCAGAGGAGGAATTTGTCAACACTATGTGTGATGGCACAAAAAGCAGAATGGAAATATTTTTTTTTTATGCAAGATATGGGTTAGGTTTAATTTTGTTTTCTTTTTTGGTACTAAAGATGTTTTTAAAAAGTTTGACACAAATAATCAAGTAATTTGTGTCCATATATTATGAGTTGTGTTCATAGATTTATAATAGAATTTATATATTTATAATTAACTTAACAGAAATATTTGTTTACTGTGAATAAATGTTTTATCATGTTTTATGTAAGATCATAGAATGTTGACTTCATGTAAGTCTAGAAAATGTTTTGTACATTAATTCCAGTCTGACACACTTTAAACTTCATTCTAATATCTCAGTTTCAAATGACATCAGCTAAAGATTAATTTAAAGTACCCTTATAATGCTTTATTTTGAAAATGTGTTATGGGTGTGAATATCTACATATACAAGTGCTGTCAAATCGATTAATCACATCTAACAAAAAAGTTTGTAAATGTATATATGTGTGCGTGTTTTTGTGTGTGTGTGTGTGTGTGTGTGTCTATAATATATATATATATATTTATGTATATATATAATATACAAACTTTTTTGTTTGGTGCGATTAATTGCGATTAATCGACTTGACAGCACAAACATATACATATAATATTTTATAAGTGCCGTGTGCATGTGATGTTTGAGTAGAAACATTAATTCAGTGGTTAATTTTAATATTACTTTAACATTTAATAATTTTAGAACCATAATAGTATGCAAGATATGGGTTATACATTTTATTTTAATTTTTTTTCAAGCAAGTAAGTAATTTGTGGCCGTGTTTTATCAGTTGTGTGAGTACATATACACTGCTCGGCAAAAAAAAACGCTGTTTAGATTTAAATAGGCAAATACTTAAGAATCTATGAATGGATCATTATTACAGTGATTATTATGTTTCTAGCTTGTCATATGTTTGGCAACAGTTCTTCTAACCCTAACTGATGGAGTGTGTAGCTTTTCATTTCTTAAACAACCATGTATTAAGATGGATCATGGCCATATTCCAGGATGACAATGTCAAGATTCATCAGGCTCAAACTGTGAAAGAATGGTTGGGACGAAGCATGAAGAATCATTTTCACACATGAATTGACCTTAATTTCATTGAAAGTCTTTGGGATGTGCTGGAGTAGACTTTATAGAGTGCTCACCTCTTGCATTGTCAATACAAGATCTTGACAAAAATTGATGCACCACTTGATGGAAATGTTTTTTGGTCAAGATCTTGTTTTGACCAAATGTATCCTAATTTCTGTGTCTCATTATCTCACGTATTATTCATCCACAGCATCTGTGTTTTTAAACACTCTTACGCCTAAATTCTATGTCGCGCTCACTGGAACCTCCTCGCTCATCTCGGGCCTTATATTGGTGAGTCTTTTTCTTGTGTTTGGTGAATTGGTTGTAAAATAATTATACTAAATGGCAAACTTCAGTTTCAAAACTTTGTAAAAACACACTCGCTTGTTTGTCTTTCAGATATTCGAGTGGTGGTACTTCAGAAAGTACGGCACTTCGTTCATCGAGCAGGTGTCGGTCAGTCACTTGCGCCCTCTACTGGGAGGAGTGGAGAACAGCAGCTCTGCGGGCCTCTTCTCCTCTGTAAACGGCGATACAGAGCAGAGAAGCAACGTTGCAGGTTTTTAAAAGTTATTGGCTACTGGTTATCTCTCTAAACATTATAAAGCAAATGTAATAATGTTTAAGCTATTCTTTCAGAATGTAAAGTGTGGAGGAACCCACTGAACCTATTCAGAGGTGCAGAGTACAGCAGGTATATTTCTTAAATGCCATGAGTTAATATATGAGCTTTTGACAGAACTCCATTTTTATATATACAGTACAGTCCAAAAGTTTGGAACCACTAAGATTTTTAATGTTTTTAAAAGAAGTTTCGTCTGCTCACCAAGGCTACATTTATTTAATTAAAAATACAGTAAAAAACAGTAATATTGTGAAATATTATTACAATTTAAAATAACTGTGTACTATTTAAATATATTTGACAAAGTAATTTATTCCTGTGATGCAAAGCTGAATTTTCAGCATCATTACTCCAGTCTTCAGTGTCACATGATCCTTCAGAAATCATTCTAATATGCTGATCTGCTGCTCAAGAAACATTTAATGTGTACAATTGTACAAAATATTTGTGTACAATATTTTTTTTCAGGATTATTTGATGAATAGAAAGTTCAAAAGAACAGTGTTTATCTGAAATCTAATCTTTTGTAACATTATAAATGTCTTTACTGCCACTTTTGATTGATTTAATGCATCCTTGCTGAATAAAAGTATTCATTTCTTTAATTTCTTTTCAAAAAAATAAAAATAAAAATTCTTACTGACCCCAAACTTTTGAACGGTAGTGTATAATGCTACAGAAGCTTTGTATTTCAGATAAATGCTGTTCTTTTGAACTTTCTATTCATCAAGGAATCCTGAAAAAAAAAGTACACAACTGTTTTCAACATTGAAAATAATCATAAATGTTTATTGAGCAGCAAATCAGCATATTAGAATGATTTCTGAAGGATCATGTGACACTGAAGACTGGAGTAATGATGCTGAAAATTCAGCTTTGCATCACAGGAATAAATTACTTTGTCAAATATATTTAAATAGTACACAGTTATTTTAAATTGTAATAATATTTCACAATATTACTGTTTTTTACTGTATTATTAATTAAATAAATGTAGCCTTGGTGAGCAGACGAAACTTCTTTTAAAAACATTAAAAATCTTAGTGGTTCCAAACTTTTGGACTGTACTGTATATATATATATATATATATCTCAAATTCATGATCCTTCCATTGCAGGTACACTTGGGTGACGGGTAAAGAGCCCCTGACATATTATGACATGAATTTATCAGCACAAGATCATCAGACCTTCTTCTTGGGAGACACTCAGCAGCTTAGACCAGAGGACTCTGGTTAGTCTCCTGCTCTTCTACTTGAAAAAATAACACCTAGATTTAATCAGAACTGACGTTTAATCATGGCTGTTATCTCTGTTGTTTGTTCTGCAGTAATGCAGAAGGCCTGGAGGGAGAGGAACCCGCAGGCACGTATTCGAGCAGCTTACCAGGCAATTGAACTGAACCGCGAGTGAGTTCAATGCGTCCTTAATTAATTTAACATTTTCGGACCTGACTCATCCAGTCAGATTTTAGAGCTGGAATGGTATTTTTAATAAAGAGCAATAAAAATATATGAACTAGGGATGCACAATATGTTGGTACCATTTTGCTTATTTCTCTTTGATTTTATCGTATTGGTCAGTATTGGATATTTTATGTTCACTTAGTTTAAAGCTAAGCTTGAAAAACATAATTTAATAACACTGTTAAATGTAATATTTTGCAAATCTCAAAATGAAATACATTTTTCATACTGTGCATTATAATGTTGATGCCTAAATTCACTTGTATTTTATTATTTTATCATAATATATATATATATATTAGTGCTGTCAAACAATTAATCGCATCCAAAACAAAAGTTTGTTTTTATATATGTGTGTACTGTGTATAAATATGTATATATAAATACACACATACATGTATATATTTAAGAAATATTTGCATGTGTATATATATTTATATAATTTATATTAAATATAAATATTTTACATTATAAATGCAGGTGTGTGTATCTATATATACACAATAATTATACACAGTACACACATATTATATAAAAACAAACTTATTTTGGTTGCGATTAATTGTTTGACAGCACACCCATATATCAGTATGGAATTTTAATATAAACCATGTACACTGGTGGAAAAAGTTTGGAATAATTAAGATTCATGTTTTTATGCGTTTATTTGATTCACAAATACAGTAAAAACGGTAGTATTGCGAAATATTATTACAATTTAAAATAATTGTTTTCAATTTTAATATATTGTAAAATGTAATTTATCCCTGTGATGCAAAGCTGAATTTTCAGCATCATTACTCCAGTTTTCAGTGTCACATGATCCTTCAGAAATCATTTTAAGGTACTAAAATTCTGGCTGACACCATAAAGGCAGTAATTACTTTCATGGGACAGTACACAGGCGGTCAAAAGTTTCTCAAGCGTATGATTCTGTTCATTGCAGATGTGCTGCAGCATACGTGCTCCTGGCTGAGGAGGAAGCCACAACCATCACAGAAGCTGAACGGCTATTCAAACAAGCGCTTAAAAGTGGTATGGAACTTTCACACTGTCACACATATGTACTCAGCATACAGTATCTCACGCTGTTGCTTATTACCGTTGTGTTCACAGCCGGTAAAGACACCAATCTTGTGGTCTACATCAAGCGCAGACTGGCCATGTGTGCTAGAAAACTGGGTCGCATCAAAGAAGCTGTAAAGATGATGAGAGATGTGAGTGAAGCAATATAACACATATAAAGTTCAGGTCTTGTGGCTGTATAAAGTTTGTATTTTAATGATTATCCTAGTGCAAAGTCTTGCCCCATAGACTATCACAGTAAGTGCTTTACTGTAAATTTGATTCTTTTTGTTTGTTTTTTGACCCGAGGGATGTCAAAAAGATTTTCTCTGGTAATCGGCAATGTTTGAATGTTCCTGTAACTTTAGTGCAGTTATATAAATTTTAATTTAGTGCAGGATGTTGTCGCATCCATTGAATATCTTCAGAGCAAATGAACAATTCTAAACCTTTTTTGAACATACCTTAACCTTTCCTTTCCAGTTCTGCACCATTAAGAAATATAAACTGAAAGAGGAACTTTACTTTACAACAAAGTATTTGAAAATTAAAAATTATTGTATATCTTTTTATTTAATTTCATTTTTTATGCCTAAAATATTGATGTTATAGTTATGTCGTCAATGTAAGATGTCATCCATGTAACTCTCTAGCATATATTCTATAATCATCAGAGTAATTCATGCTTAAAATTTTAGATGCTTTTTTATGAATACATTGGAACTTAGCCTTTACTTGAAATGTATACATACTCATATCACTAGACTGGACTTTTATTTTTTTTTGTAAGTGGCATCTCATATTTCAATTATGCTCTGTTTCCTTGTACAGTTAATGAAAGAATTCCCTTTACTGGGAATGTTAAACATTCACGAGAACCTTCTAGAAGCGTTATTAGAGCTGCAGGCCTATGCTGATGTACAAGCAGTCCTCGCAAAATATGATGGTGAGCTCATTCAACTGTCATGTTACTGTACACTTCAGACAGGACCAGGAAGTGATGCTGATATTGATGTTTCACTAACTATCTGATGTTTCCCCTTCAGATATCAGCTTGCCAAAATCAGCTACTATATGCTACACATCTGCCTTACTGAAAGCCAGAGCGGTATCAGATAAGTAAGTCTTAAGCATGCTGTAATGTATGAAATGCTGAAATAATTGTCTATTATTGTCTGTTTTGTCTAATAATAAATAGCATATAACCAGTGCTGGGTAGTCACTGATTACATGTAATCTGAATTATATAATCAGATTCCAAAAATTAAAGGGTTAGTTCACCCAAAAATGAAAATTCTGTCATTAATTACTCACCCTCATGTGAAGTGAAGTGACATGTGGCCAAGTATGGTGACCCATACTCGGAATTTGTGCTCTGCATTTAATCCATCCAAGTGCGCACACACACAGCAGTGAACACACACACCGTGAACACACACACAGCAGTGAACACACACACCGTGAACACACACCCGGAGCAGTGGGCAGCCATTGCTGCGGCGCCCGGGGAGCAGTTGGGGGTACGGTGCCTTGCTCAAGGGTCTCACCTCAGTCGTGGTATTGAGGGTGGGGAGAGCGCTGGACATTCACTCCCCTCACCGACAATCCCTGCCGGACCTGAGACTCGAACCCATGACCTTTGGGTTACAAGTCCGACTCTCTATCCATTAGGCCACGACTGCCCCAGTCGTGGCCAGTCATGTCGTTCTTCGTTCATCTTCGGAACACAAATTAAGATATTTTTGATGAAATCCAATGGCTCAGTGAGGCCTCCATTTCCAGCAAGTTAATTTACACTTTCAGATGCCCAGAGAGCTACTAAGAACATATTTAAAACAGTTCATGTGAGTTCAGTGGTTCTACCTTAATTTTATAAAGTGACAAGAATACTTTTTGTGCACCAAAAAAACCCAAAATAACGACTTTTCAACAATATCTACTGATGGCCGATTTCAAAACACTGCTTCGAATCTTTTGTTTCGAATCAGTGGTTCGGATCGCGTGTCAAACTTCCAAACTGCTGAAATCACGTGACTTTTGGCGCTCCGAACCACTGTTGAAAGTCGGGTCAAAAGTTATCTAAAAGTAATCAAAAAGTAGTCCGATTATATTACCTAAAATGTGTAATGTAATGGATTATGTTACTAACTACAATTTTTGCCATATAATTTGGAATTAGTAACGGACTACAATTTGTAAGTAATCTACCCAGCACTGCATATAACCACGTCATAGCATCGATGTTTATGGATGATAGTTTGCTGAATGAATCTGTATGTGTGCATATGGCAGGTTTTCACCTGAGGCAGCGTCTAGACGAGGTCTCAGCACAGCAGAGATGAATGCAGTGGAGGCCATACACAGAGCTGTGGAGTTCAACCCACATGTACCAAAGGTTTGAAATATATAGATTTAGATTTGCTAACCTCCAATTAAAAACAGAAAAGCTACCTTATTATGGTTTAAATATTAAATTTACTGGGCCACACATTGGCTTTAACTCACTGTAATTCATGAGTGCGGACATATTGTCATGGCCAGGAGGTGATGCTGTTGTAGTATTTACAGTAAAGCACAATGTAGTCCTCTGCACTAAACAGAAACTTTACTAACATTCACATCAGGAGCACGTTGTTCACAGTTTTGCATTGAACATAATTGCAGGTGGGCTTGTGTCGACCCAAGGCTGCCAAACACAGATTTCCGTAAACTGTGTTTAGGGTGAAAGTTATATCACCTTTGATATTTCTTTATGCTCTTTAAAGATGTTTTGACTCCCATCATCTATTTCTTTCTTTGTACCTGGCTTCAACTTGCCGCTTTCCAAAACACTAGATCTGACTTCAAAGTACACAACCTCTTCACACCCAAACACAGTCCCAGACGAAAGGGTATTGTGCACCCCAGACATGCTGTATCAGGCTACAAAGTGCACCTGTTTGAGAAGTGCAGCAAATATAAACACATACACCTGGTCTTTCATATGCCAAATCTGGCCCTATGGCAAAAAAGGACGCTCCATAATGAGCATAGAGGGTGTTGAATGTCAGTACTATTACATTTGTGTGTAATAGTCTGTCCTGAAGTTATACCTCCATCTGTATAGATCCTGTATTTCCCTTAACCTTTTGCAAAAGGCTTTAGGGTTGGAACACATTATTAAAGATGTTAAATGTAGTCAAACTTGTAGAGTTTGGGCAATGCAGTAATATTTTACACTGTTACATAAGCAATAAGGTACAAGAGATCGTGACTATATTTACAATAAATGAATGAATTAAAAATTGTCCTTCATATCTTTATTATGAAGTAATGGCAAAAAGGCACTTAATGATATGCTAAATGTCATGATCTTTTGTACTTTGTTGCTTGTCAGTGTTTTTGTAAACATTTTGATGGAATATAAAATCCGGCATCAGAATATAAAAACAGCCATATAGTGAACTTTATATTGTGTGAGAAACATATTAAGTATGATATTATAAAGCTAATGTACTGAAGCCAAAGAAAATATTATCTGGGAAAATATTTACTTTTTATCAATTTTAGGGTCGATAAGATTTTTAAATGTCTTTGAAAGTCTCTTATGCTCACCAAGGATGCATTTATTTGATTTAAAAAAATAAAAATAAAAAAACTGCAAATTTTGAAATATTTTTACAATTTTAAAAGTAACTGTTCTGTTTTATTTTATTTTAAAAAGTAATTTATTCCTGTGATGGCAAAGCTGAATTTTCAGCATCATTACCCAAGTCTTCAGTGTCACATGATCCTTCAGAAATCATTCAAATATGCTGATTTGATAGTTGCTACTAAAGAAACATTTCTTATTATTATCATCATCAATGTTGAAAATAGTTATTTTTAATAGTTATGTGGAAATCCTAATTTTTATCAGGATTCTTTGATGAATAGAGAGTTCAAAAGAACAGCAGTTATTTGAAATAGATATGACTTTTATAATGTTATAAAAAGATTTAAACAATTTAAAAAATTAGCCACTCGAACTTTTGAATGGTAGTGTATGTTTTTCACTATTACAGTGGGCAAAAGTGGAACTATTAGTATAATTCATAAAAAATGAAGCATTATAATTTGTTAAAAGCATTATATTATTGTTAAACACATTACATTTATATCTTAAGTTAACACATTAACTGACATCCCAGAAATGTGCAAAATATAATGCACTATGTCATCCGTCACTGGACACCTGCACCTCACCTTTACATGGCATCTCCAAGACCGCTGTAGTGTGATGTCATCGCTCGGTGTCCGTACGGTCAAGTGAAAAGAGATACGAGACTGACTGAGACAGCGGCTTATGGGAGTTCAGCAGGGGCTTAAGAGGAACATCCACATAAAAGAGACCCATCACTGACACTTGATCCGCCATAAAAGACAGTGTTTGTGTGCGGGCATGTTGTGTAGGACAGCTGCCTGTCGAATGTCAGCATGATCATAAAGCTAAATTACCCATGTCTGCGAAGCACATGTTTGTGTACATTCTGACATATCCATTGTGGTGATTATTACGGAAAGATATGTTTGGGTATTTGTTCAAAATTCAGAAGGAGCGCTTGACACATTGTAGAGGGAATCGGTCGAATCAAGCTGTAATGTACAATAATCACAGCCAGGGGCCTTTGGGAAGGTTATCCTTTGGATAATACCATTTAATCCTGCTGTATTGCCCTCTACAACATTCACCCTGGGGCCTGGAGCCTGGGACTGACTGCTCTCACACACATACAGACTCTGTATAAATATAAAGCTCTCATATGTATGGGTGAATGTCTGGGTCACATTTCAACCCAAACCCTATATACTGCAGTAAGAAAATAAAGCAAAATGTAGCATTTTTTAATAACATTAACATTTTAGTCATTGTGATTATTAACGTCATTATTTTCCACTGCAATTCTCATTATTACAATGCATATATTTTTTTTTTTACTTTTGATAGTTTTTATTTATTTGTTTAAATGTTACAATTTAATAATATTATAAATAATATATTTATATAATGAAAAATAATTGTTTATATAATAATATCTTTCACTAATGAGAGTGGCATTTTGCTTTATGGTAATGAGATTTGGAGTAAATATGTTTATTGTCCTGAATTTAAAAAAAAAAAGTGTTTTGTGTGTCGTTGCAGTATTTATTAGAGATGAAGAGTCTGATTTTGCCACCTGAGCATATTTTGAAGAGGGGAGACAGTGAGGCGGTGGCATACGCTTTCTTTCACCTGCAGCACTGGAAACGAGCAGAGGGGGCGCTCAACCTGCTACACTGTACCTGGGAAGGCAGTACGTACAGCGCACATCTTTTCTTTTTTACACACCATCACATTCATATATAAAAGAATGGCATGGTATTATCATCATGGTAATATCTGAAAACCCCTGGAATTTTATTGTAAGCGGTTTAATGTAAAACAAAATGTAAATTATCTCACCTGATATCAGGCCACATCTTTTGGCTCTTGTAGCTTTCCGGATTATTCCATACCCTCTGGAGAAGGGTCATCTCTTCTATCCTTACCCAGGATGCACAGAGACCGCAGACAGAGAGCTTCTGCCTTGTAAGTATGCACATATCTGTCATTATATACAAATATTAACTGTTGGCACAAGCATAGAGTGTTAAAAGTCAAGAGGTGCGAAAATTAACAATAATAGGAACATTTTGTAGACATGTTTTAAGGATATGCATTTTTTTCTGTCTTTTTCTTTTTCTTCCAGCATTTCACGAGGTCTCAGTGTACCCAAAGAAGGAGCTTCCTTTCTTCATCCTCTTCACAGCGGGCCTTTGCTCCTTCTGTGCCATGTTGGCCATGCTCACACACCAGTTTCCAGAGCTCATGGGGGTGTTCGTCAAAGCCGTGAGTATCTGCACGCCTCACCAAACCCAAAAGTGATTTTTTGTTTTTTTTGGCTTTCCTCTTGTCCCTCTTTGCCCTCATTATTTATTTATTTTTTTGTTTAGAAGAGAAAGACACAATCACTGAACTTCCAAGATAAACATTTCATTGTGTTGCAATATAAGAATGAAGTATCTGTCAATGACACTCTAGACGGTATAAACCAATGTTCCTTATGAGACCAATAACTGTCTGTAATGTTCTATTAAAGGAACGAAATAGGCTGTGCATTACATTTTTACCACGGTTAAACACCCTAGCAAAAGCCCACAATATCTTAAGCCTTGTTTATACTCAACGCGTCCCCACAAACGCAAAGGTGCGCATGGCAAATATGATGTCATCGTGGTGTGGGCAGTTGTGCGGGTTAAAGGGATAGTTCACCCAAAAAAGAAAATTTGATGTTTATCTACTTACCCCCAGGGCATCCAAGATGTAGGTGACTTTGTTTCTTCAGTAGAACACAAATGATGATTTTTAACTCCAACCGTTGCCGTCTGTCAGTCCGTATAATGCATGGCAATGGAACTCCATCTATAAGAGTAAAAAAAAACATGCACAGACAAATCCAAATGAAACCCTGCGGCTCGTGACGACACATTGATGTCCTACGACACGAAACAATCACCTACATCGTGGATGCCCTGGGGGTAAGCAGATAAACATAAACATTTTTCTTTTTTGGGTGAACTATCCCTTTAAGTGCGTGAGACACCATTTCGCGTGGTGGTGTGCACAGCATTTTTTGTAACTTTGTGCACAGCTCCACTTCCGAAGATGCACGACTTTGAGGCAACTGTGGCCAAGCAGGTACGTCTGCACCTCGGTTTCGCCGGGAAAATTAAAAGGATGTGACAGTTACGAGCACTCCTGAGAGCCTCTCTTCCATTCAGTGACACATGAAATGAACGCTTATTCAGGATTGTACAGAATAAAATATCCTTATTTTTAATGAAAATAAAGGTCCATGTTTAATAAAAATGTTCATGAATTTAAATGAAAACGTTTAATGTAACTGGAAAATATTTAAGAGATTGTTGTTTTATATGAAAGTATAAAAAAGGCTTTAGCTTTGTGTGGCAGCAAGATTTGCATGGGCATTCGATTTTCTTAAAAAAAACCCTCTAAAAATAGATGTACAGTTAGATAAATATTATTATATTCATTATTAATACTACAGCTGCTACCACTACTACTACTAATATTTGTAATAATAATAAATCCTAATAATTATATAGTATATATAATCATTAATATTGTGCTTTTTCACAATATTAATGATTTAACTGTAAGTTTTGCCTTTTGTGTGAGTTTTACCACACACATACTAGAGATGTGCATGTAAACCTCACTCCCCTGATCTCTAGATTGTGTAAACCTCACTCCCCTGATTTTAGAGCGCCCGACTCCCATGCCAGCGGACCCGGGTTCGAGTCCCACTTAGAGCGGGCGGTTCGAACAGGAGGGGTTACATATGTGTACATTCTAATATATATATATATTAGAATATACGGGGCAGTCGTGGCCTAATGGATAGAGAGTCGGACTTGTAACCCAAAGGTCATGGGTTCGAGTCTCAGGTCCGGCAGGGATTGTCGGTGAGGGGAGTGAATGTCCAGCGCTCTCCCCACCCTCAATACCACGACTGAGGTGAGACCCTTGAGCAAGGCACCGTACCCCCAACTGCTCCCCGGGCGCCGCAGCAATGGCTGCCCACTGCTCCGGGTGTGTGTTCACTGCTCTGTGTGTGTTCACTGCTGTGTGTGTGCACTTGGATGGGTTAAATGCAGAGCACAAATTCCGAGTATGGGTCACTATACTTGGCCACATGTCACTTCACTATATATAGTACAGTCCAAAAGTTTGGAACCACTAAGATTTTTAATGTTTTTAAAAGAAGTTTCGTCTGCTCACCAAGGCTACATTTATTTAATTAAAAATA
>RJVU01043253.1:0-15428 GCA_003731715.1 Anabarilius grahami | reverse complement strand
ATGTTCCTGTCAGAGGTTAAATACACATTTAGTAAGCATCTTTAAGATATATATGGTTAATGTAATTCCACTTCGGAGAATTAAGTTATGTGTGTTTACTAGAGATCCCGTTATCTATACATAATAAAACGTGTTTTTACTGCAAAATCACAACAATAGTGTCCAGCATCTTCACACATTCAGCAGTTTACTCTACAGTAGTTCAACAAATGTGTTTTTGGTTTTCAATACTCACACTTGACATCATCCGCGTCACTTTTCTCCTCCGTGTTCGATTATGACGTATCCTCTCCTGTGGCCTCCTGGGATAGAAAAGTATCCAGCGAGGAACACTTCAGAATCTGGGCGGAAGCAGTAGGCCATCCGGGAACTTCTCGACTACTCTTTTATGATTACTGAGGTTTCTGACATACTTATTCGCTCGCCTACTGCTTTTCCCCTATTATATAGTAGGTAAGTAGGCGGAATCTCGCGAGAATTATTACGTCATCCAGGTAATTTTCGCCTACTCTTTTTGCTTCAGACATACTTATTCGCTTGCCTACTGCTTTTCCCCTACTAAATAGTAGAGAAGTAGACGGTTTCGGACGCAGTCAGAGTGTCTCAACTCTCATATTTAACGGCTCTGATGAATAGTTGTTCTCACTGTCCAATGACAGCGCGTGTTACACTTACAGTGACAGAGGATTGGCTCTTCACACTGAGGTGAAAGCTGATTGGTTGCTCCACGTGTGTCCTGACCAATGGCATTTTTAACTCGATTGACAAACGGATAAAGAAAAGCAATTGGCCAATGCTTTATAAAAAGAGATTTAAAATGATTTATTAATGTACATTTAAAACATGAATCAAATAAACAGTTTTAAATGTGTGTATTTATTAATGCGTGTAAAAACTGAATTGAAGAATTGATTGTTGATGTTATTTTTCAGTGGGTTAGTGGATCTAAATCTGTAAGTGTCTCTCCTGCTCCTCATAACGACACCACATGACACAATATACATGTTCAACATTTATTACAATATTTCAGCATTTACTTCATCATGTGATTTTGAGTCATTAACACACATTTATTGTGTCGTGATATTTCAGTGTTAATGTAATGAAGAGACTCTATAACAGTTTCACTGATGATCCATAATCAAACCCAAACCCAGGATAGAGCGGTTGAGTGAATGTGGTCTGGACTGTGTGGATGAGGGTCATTGTGTCTCCAGAGACGCTGTAGAAGGACAGAGTTCCTGCACTGTGATCCACATACACTCCTACTCTATAGTGATTCTCCTCATTCACTCCTGTTCTCCTGATGATGATGGGCTTTACAGGGAGACGAGTCTCTATGTTATTGTGTCTGAATGAATAACTGGAGTGAGAGCAGGTCAAACTCCAGGACTGATCATTACATCCAAACCGACACTCATGACCCCATCCCTTCCTGCTGATGCTCTTATATGACACTGATATAAACACTTCTTCTCCTCTCCACTCAATCTCCCAGTAACAGCGTCGATCACTCACACTCTCTCTACACAACACCTGATACACATCAAATCTGTCTGGATGATCAGGATACGACTGTGGTGTGGCAGTGTAAGTAATCACTCTGTTCCCCTCAGACAGACGGAGGTCTTCATTCACTGTGTTCAGATCCAGAGTGATCCGATGGGAATCTGATGGAGATAAAACACATCACAATCAGGAATCATCAATCTTTCCATCTTTTAATCTACACTGTAAACATGATTTCTGCTGCTTGTTAAATGAACTTCATTAAAATGAGTTAAAACAACACAATTACTGCACATTCTGTCCTGATTTAATGGAGTAAATCCACTTAAACACTCAAACTGAAGTTCACTTCATCATTTGTGTTGAACGAACTGAAACTGGGCAGTTCCCAGCATGCTTTGCTCTGGTCTGGATCTATTCATGTAGGATTCGTCTCTTGATTTAGGATCTTCTGGTCTCTCACAGAAGACGAGATAAATAGACGAGACAGTACAAATGCTGTAAAGTCTTGAAATAATGTTTTCTGGCTGTTCAGGTTCTTCCTCAGTCTTTATTCATCTTTTTTCCATGGTTTCTCAACAGACATTCACAAAAGTTGATTATATCGTAATTAAGTTGTCTTGAAACGAACATACTGTTATGCTATTTTCTTCTGAGACTAAAATTTCTGACTCTAACTCCTCCTAGAGATTTAACTCCACAAACTCCAAACTCGGCTCAGACCTTCAGACTGTTCTGACCAAGTGTGCTATATCTTTTCTAACTGATCCGACTCACGGTTTTCCTAAAAATGACTGTCCATCCATCTATGTCCATCCATCTATCTATCTATCAAACTAAATCTATCTATCCATCTATATCTATCTATCTATCAAACTAAATCTATCTATCCATCTATCTATCAAACTAAATCTATCTATCTATCTATCTATCTATCTATCAAACTAAATCTATCTGTCCATCCATCCATCCATCCATCTATCTATCAAACTAAATCCATCTATCTATCCATCTATCCATCTATCTATCTATCTATCTATCTATCTATCTATCTATCTATCTATCCATCTATCAAACTAAATCTATCTATCCATCTATCTATCTATCTATCTATCTATCTATCTATCTATCTATCTATCTATCAAACTAAATCTATCCATCTATCTATCTATCTATCTATCTATCTATCAAACTAAATCCATCTATCCATCCATCCATCCATCCATCCATCCATCCATCCATCTATCTATCCATCCCTTCCTCCAGAAGGGAGGATTGTTTATAAAGTCTTCAAGATGCCTACATTTAGTTTTCATGACTCTAAGTTCAGGGATGAACGAAGGAGAGGAGTGGATGGACGGGACAGTTCTAGTTTTTAATGGATCAAGGTCATCGACGCATTACAAACAGATTCATTATCGGTTTAAAGCCTCTCATCAGGGGTCAGGAGGTTAAGTGAGGAAGGAAGAGGGGAGGCAGCAATAGAAACAAACATTATTAGCAGTTATAGATTTCAGGTTACGGTAAGATACAGTAGTTTTAGTTTTTGGCTTTACAAGAGTGAGAGAAAAACCAAAGACAACACGTTTATGATCAGAGATGCCCAATTCATGACCCTGAGCACCAACATTGTCAATACCAACACAACAAAACAAATCAAGAGTATGAGAATGTAAGTGTGTGGGGAAATCAGTGTGCTGCTGGGATACATCAAAATAATCCAACACAGACATAAAGTCTTTTTCAGAAGTACAGTCAGAATCGACATGAATGATAAAGTCATCTAGCATCATGATTCCTTCATGCTGGACACATGAGAGAGAAGTTCAGTCAGTTCAGAGAGAAAGATTGTGTTATTCTCTTCTATAAATCAACAGAATCACAATCAACATGAATGATAAAGTCATCAAGCATCATGATTCTGTCATGCTGGACACATGAGAGAGAAGTTCAGTCAGTTCAGAGAGAAAGTTTGTGTTATTCTCTTCTATAAATCAACAGAATCAGAATCAACATGAATGATAAAGTCATCTAGCATCATGATTCTGTCATGCTGGACACATGAGAGAGAAGTTCAGTCAGTTCAGAGAGAAAGATTGTGTTATTCTCTTCTATAAATCAACAGAATCAGAAGTGCAGCAGGACCAGCCAGTTTAAATGATAGACATTCAAAGCTAGAAACATCAATAACATCATATTTGTTCATAATTGTTCTTAAAGACCACAGCCAGACCACCACCTCTGCCACAGTGGCGGATCTAGAAAATGATTTATAGGGTGGCAAAGGGGTGGCATGAGGTCTATGAGGGGTGGCAACACCAAAGCAAGCGCCCATGCATAGATTTTGGAGATTTATGGCCTGACATACACAATTGTGTTCACAAAAAATGCATTACTACAAAGTAGTCATCTATATACTGTTTAAAATTAAAAATAAATAAATAAGATTTCAATATCCATCAAGGCACCAAGTAATGACACTATGTGGAAAACATCAACAGATTCTAAATGAGTCTGAGCTTGTGTCACTAAAGGAGATGAGCAGGTTTATTAATATTACACCGGCTACTTAGATGGTATGAATCACATGTTTTAGTGCAAGTTAAAGAGCAACAAATTTTTTTTTTGAGTTTCTGTTATTAACAGAGGTGTTCACCCAGAACACCCTATCAACTACATACTCTAGCAACACCCCAGCAACTGCAGCAAGAGCCTAGCAACCACCCAGAATCTCCTAGCAACACTTTAGCATCACCCAGAACATCTATCTTCTGGCCTAACTGACCAAACTATTTATGTTTTTAAACAAGACTTTAAGCTGCCTTTATGACAAGCCAACATCAATTTGTCTTTCAATCTTTTCAGTCTGATTGTTTTTCTTGATTGCTAACGCACAATTCATGAAACAATTCAACATTTTCTCACAACTCTAAACACAATCTCAAAATACACCAACTTGTACAAACCTCAAACTTCCAGGTCAAAATAAAATGTTCTAGTCAAAAACTTATTCTTGTGACAAAATCAAACTTTGGCCTCAGATGACACACAAAACGTAACAAATACACAGACTACTGCACTGCCCAGTGAACACTAGTGAGATCAATTCATATAACACTGTAACAAAAACCTCTTACTAGGATTCAGGAATTATTTTGCAGCTCAATGTCTACTACACTATACAAAAATACACTTACAGATACAGATACAGTAAAATACAGCACTGAACTTTGAGGGATTTGTTTTTCTTTTTTCATTTTACTATTGTAAATTGATCTTGTAGTAGATGAAAAGCTTGAGAAAAATAAGAATGAGCTTGGTATGCCACACAATACAGTATACTGTCAATTACAGTAGAAGTAAATTCAGCATCCTCTGCACATTTGGCTAAATTTCATTACAGTATATACAGTCTATAGCAGTGTACTGCTCTTCTGACACTAGACTATATCCCTAGGCAGTCATTTCTCAGTTGTGTAAAAATACAGTACAGATAATCATCAATGTGTCACTAGATCAAGGGAAATTTCCTGAGGCATGGAAAATTGCTAGTGTCATTCCTATATTTAAAGGGGGCAACTCCCTTCTTACATCTAATTACCGACCGATTTGCATTTTGCCAACAGTATCTAAAGTTTTTGAAACAGCAAGGACTGTCACTTGTAAATATTTCCCCAAATAGCTCTAAAGCCACCAGTTACAGTAAACAAACTCCAATTCTCAAGTTAATTTCATTTAATTATATAAAGAAGAGAGAAAGGAAAAAAAAAAATAATAATAATAATAAACACACCGACATGGTGACACATTTGCATAAAAAGGAGCAACAATATTCGGTAAAGAGAAACAGCTTAAATACAACGTTAACTCAGTTTTGAATAGTTGGTGACTATCAAGCAAGTAGAGTTTCTCTTCTTTCAGTCACTCACAAAATCATACGATATGACAATACAATGAAGGTTCCCAAAACATGTCACCAGATAAGACCGTTTCTTTCCTCATCCGCATCCTCAACCCACTTACCGGCGTAAACAAACATGGCGGGTGGCGCTCGTTGCGCATATATCTCAACTACTAATGTGATCATTATAAAGGTGCTTACACACCAAAACACATTCACTTACACATATGACTTGAATTAATTATTATTATGTTATATATTTATTTTATGTAAAGTATGAAAAGCAATTCATCGTATGGTTTTATTGAACAAAACTGTCAAAATACATATTGTATTGAATTGTAAAACTACTGTTCTTTATGTAGTATAACAAATGCCTGCAGAGGGCGCCAGTGGCCTGACGATTGTTTTTACACTTTACAGCGCGATCTAATCCTTGTTTAATACTGGCTTACAACATTTATTTCAAATGTCCAATTAATCTTTAATATTGGCCATTTCTTTACGACAGAAATGCTATAACCACTGTAATTTCTTGAACAAGAACATGAGGACTTAAAAGAGGACTTAAACTTTTATTTTGAAATTGCGAAACATGCTGTATAATGTTTTCTCCTGCTTTTGCTAAGGTTTATAGATGACTTACCTTATAAAACTGATTAAATGTTGCACATTGCTTTCCAGATAAATGTTAAAAGCAATCCAAACTCACAGCATATGCAAAGATGGAGTATGAGATGCGAATTTAATTGAGGAACCGATACAGCCCTACCTTCAACCATTCGCTCATTCTCAAAAGTCAACTCCTTGTCTTTCCTTACACTCTCAGTAGAAATCTCCTCATCATTCCTTACATTCTCAGTATTAATCACTTGATCTTCATGTGGATTCACTTGCACTTCAGTTTTGATTTCACTTGGACCTGCCTCAGCTCTAATATGACAAGATAACCTTACATGCCTGAGAGCACCACATAAAAAAAACCCTCATCTCACCTGTGCTTACATATAATATATACGACTTGCCTTCATACATGCATCATAACACCACATTAAGAGTCTGCGAGTTCAAAACATAAATACTTGTTGCCTAAATGACAGCACGTTTCAAATACTTGTCACTAATTGTTCATCCTTGAGAAAAACCACCACCGCTTTGTTCATTCAGGACGCAGAAACAACAATCTCATGTCCCACATGTTCGGCCACCTCCAACAGCACATCTTCCACAGACTCTAGCATTCATGACACACCTGATGCTGTGACGGAGTGACAGACATGACGCCTACACACTCATGTGTGACACCATCTCTGTGTGTGTGTGTGTGTTTGTAGACCTACACTTTCGTAGTCCTGCTGTCATCATGACCTCTCCTCTATGATCCACACTATAAACACACAAACACACATTAGCGTAGATCTGCATCATTCACACACGTTAGGTTTGTCATTATTAGTGTTTGACATACTTGAGTATCTGCAGTTTATAGTTTGGATCCTTCAGTTTGTGGTTGAGCAGCTGCACTCCTGATTGTCCTGGGTGATTGTAGCTCAGATCCAGCTCTCTCAGGTGTGAGGGGTTTGAACTCAGAGCTGAAGACACATAACCACAGCCTTCCTCTGTCACCATACAGCCAGACAACCTACAGACACACACAGTCAGGTCAAATCATCTACAGACACACACAGTCAGGTCAGACCATTTACAGACACACACAGTCAGATCATCTACAGACACACACTGTCAAGTCAGATCATCTACAGACACATAACAGTCAGATCATCTACAGACACACACAGTCAGGTCAGATCATTTACAGACACACACAGCCAGGTCAGATCATCTACAGACACACACACAGTCAGATCATCTACAGACACACACAGTCATTTCAGATCATTTACAGACACAGTCAGATCATCTACAGACACACACACAGTCAGATCATCTACAGACACACACAGACATTTCAGATCATTTACAGACACAGTCAGATCATCTACAGACACACACAGTCAGATCATTTACAGACACACACAGTCAGATCATCTACAGACACACACAGGCGGATCATGTTGAAAATCCCTATGACATTTACATTTACATTTATGCATTTGGCAGACGGTTTTATCCAAAGCGACTTACATTGCATTATCCTATACATTTGTATCCGAGTATGTGCAATCCCTGGGATCGAACCCATGACCTTGGCATTGCTAGTGCCATGCTCTAACCACTGAGCTACAGGAAAGCTATGAGACTGTTGATGTCACTGAAGGCCCACCCACTTTGACAGCTGCAGACTGTTGTGACCTGTTGTGCAGTATCCTAAGAGTCATTTACATGGTCCTTCGAGCCGAAGCTGAGTGTTCCAATGGACCAAGATCGATCAATCAGCCAATGCCATGTATCATCTTGTCGACAGTCTTCAAGACAGACCAAGCCTCCAGTCTATCTTGAGGACTATGAGAGGACACTTCCTAGTTCGAAGCCCTCTCGTACCAGTCCTTCAGTTTTCTCAGCCCCAGTCTAGAGCAGTACCTGATCTATTGCAGAGAGTTATTCTGAATCTTGTGACTCTCTCTTACTGGAGATGAAGGAGCTTGTTATGGAATTGGGCAAAAGTGTGAAGGAGATAAATAGTAAAGTTAATTGTATGTGCTCTTCAGGGATCATATGGTCCTGTTGAACTTGATGGTAATTCCATTAGGAGAGAGTTGCATGTATTTTGTGATGCCTCTGAACAAGCTTATGGGTCAGTAGCCTACCTGAGCATTGTAAACCATGAGAGTGAAGTTCTAGTCTCCTTTGTGATGGCACGATCAAGAGTTGCCCCTCCTAAATCAAATTCCATACCTCATCTTGAATTGTGTGCTGCCCTCACCGGGGTTCAGTTAGCAAATTTGTTGCAGAGGGAACTTGATCTGCTTATTCAGCAAACAAAACTGTGGTCTGATTCAAAGACTGTCCTCAACCGGACTCATTCTGATTAGGAATGTCGACTAACACAAATTTCCATTATCGATCGCTGTTTAAATTAATGATCAATTAATCAATTAATCGCTAACTTTAATAGTGCAATATGCATCTAATGTAGTGTCATATAACCAACATCATGACAGGGTGTGCAAATGCAGCTCAAAATGCCATGTTCCTCATCAAAGAATGACAAGGGATTTTAATCTAAATAAAGGGCTAGTAGGATTGTAAAATGAGTCGATGTGATTAATCATATATTAAATTAAGTATTTAATAATCAAATATAATGACTAATACAACATGCTTTACATTTTTCGCGGTTGAGCAGGATACACGCTCATGAACATGCTTAATCGACGATCGATTAGTTTTATCAATTAAATGTATTATCGACAAATAATCAATCGTTGATTAATCGACGACATCCCTAATTCTGATACATGTCACTACAGTATTTGTTGCTAATCGCATTACTGAAATCCTAGAACGGGGTCTCCAAACTCAGTCCTGGAGGACTCGCAGAGTTTGGGGTTGGAGCTAAACTCTGCAGGACAGTGGCCCTCCAGGAATGAGTTTGGAGACTCCTGTCCTAGAGCACTCTACTCCTGAACAATGGCGCTATGTTGACACGAACAGCAATCCAGCTGATGACATCACCAGAGGCAAGAGCCTTACTGATCTAGCCAAGCTTAACCATTGGAGTCTAGGCCCTTCTTTCCTTTATTCTGACCAAGATCAGTGGCCAAGATTCCCTGACAGGATTGAGGATTCAGTTGATGCTGCTAAGAAAGCTAAGAAAGCCTTTGTTCTGTGGCCTCACTAATGCTGAAGAGAACCCTTTGACTTTAAATGTTCAGCAATATAAATCGTGTAAAGAGCTCACTCTTCTCTTGACAAGACTCAGATTCAACTTCTCCTCTTGCAACAGACCCAAAGAAAGGATTTTGAAAGGAGTGGGAGTTTTTTCTCCATCTAAAAGTTTTTTGTTTTTTCATCTAGTAGTCAACTATATAACATTTTATCTGAGTTTGATCTCTTCAAGACTGAGAAGAGATGGGGACTACTTTTCAAATGTCAAACCACTAGGTGTGTTCATGTAGAACTGCTGACTAGTGTTGATGCTGACAGTTTCTTGATGGCACTACGTCACTTTGTAGCTCGTTGAGGACAACCTTATGAAGTGATCAGTGATCAAGAAACTAATTTTCATGGGGGTGAAAGTTAGCTGAAAAGTGCCTTTGTCCAGCTTAGTCCAGTCTTGCAGGAAAAGTTGTGGAATCATCACATCAAATTCACCTACAATCCCCTTTATTAAGGGTGGGAATCTTTAGGCACCTCACGATCTGATCCGATTCCGATTGTGGGAGTCACAATCCGATTCCAAAACGATTCTTGATCCACTTTTTTCTAATTAATTCGTTTCGTAAACTTATTTTTTAAAATTTAATACATAGTCTATGTAATTGTAAGAGCTTTTTAAATAATTACTAGCTTAAAAAATAATTAATAAAATTGTATGTTAAGATTTTTAAATAAAGGCTATAAACAGCTTCAAAACATATAAGCAAGTAGGCTAGTCTATATAATAATAAAGAGGAACAACGAAACATTACAAGAAATAAACAAAGAGTTCTTTCAGTATTTAAGAGTATCTGAACGTTTTCCATTCAAAAGCTGTGAGGGATTTTTCTCTTTCTCAGATTTACTGTTGTTTGATTATTACCGACGTCATCATAGACAGAGGAAGAATAAGCTGCATTCATAATAATGCACAGATCTCTCTTGAAATATAAGATGTTTTGTCCTGTCTGTTTAATCCCTTAAGATCTCTAACTGACTGTGTTTACATTAATTTCACGTCATAAAAGCATTTTGAGATGCAAGTAGGCTACATTTAAACACTTAAACGGAGTCACACAGCCACTTGCGTGAGCGCCCTTCACAAAGCGCACGTGGAAATTGAAAGCAGCCTTCTGTCAGTGAGTTTCAAATTTATAAAATATAAGCCCATAGCACTCTAAACAACATAAATGATGCCCTTGTAGAGCATTTTTAAGGAAAATAGGCCGACCAGCGGGCGAGAACCCAAGCTGCAAGCGCGTTTCTCTCACAGCGCATATCTTGTGCAATGACGAATCACGTGAATGTCCACGCAATGGGCACACATGTAATTCACTCTAGCTTTTCTGAACTGTATGAAAGATTATTTTATAGAAGGTTCGAGTGGTGTGTGTATGAGAGGAAAAGGAAACAAGCACAATACGGTTGTTTCTGGCAGTGTGTGTCCACTGGCGCGGAGCAAGCGTATTCTGTTCATTCCTATGGAAGCTGAGCATCTTCAGGCTCGTGAGAGTGAAGCTCAACATCCATAAGAATGAGTTGAAAACACTCATTCTGCTCCGCGCCGATGGACATGCATCGTATACGCACATGCAGCATCAAAATAAGCTCAGAATCGATCCAGAAATTCTCAGAATTGATCCAGAAATTCTCAGAATTGATCCAGAAATTCTCAGAATTGATCCAGAATCGTTGAAGAGAGAATCGCCATGCATCCATTTTTTTTCTCCCACCCCTACCCCTTATGCTCCACATTTTGGAGGAACGTGGGAGAGGGAAATCCGAACTATCAAGGCTGCACTTCGAGCTACTTTAGGAAGTTGTAACAGAAGAGGTCCTAACAACAGTATTTGGCAAAGTTTAAGAAATATAGAATTCTAAACCTTTAGGATATGTCTCTTCTAGTGCGCATGATTTGGATTCTGCTTCTCCCAATTTGCTCAATTTTGCCCAATTTGCTGACAAACACACACACACACAGATCATCTACAGACACACATGAACATTGTGACCGTCTGACTGTACTTTATCCATTATATGTTCTTAAATACCTCAGGATCTGCAGCTGACAGTTTGGACTCTTCAGTCCATCAGAAATGAAGCTGACACCAGAGTCCTGTAGGTCATTGTTACTCAGATCCAGCTCTCTCAGGACAGAGTTTGAGGATTGTAGAGCTGAAGACACCATTTCACAGCACTGAGTAGTGAGATTACAGCCAGCAAGTCTGAAAGAGAGAAGAAGAAACACATCAACAGTCAAATCATCTACAGACACATATTAACATTGTGACCGTCTGACTGTACTTTATCCATTATATGTTCTTAAATACCTCAGGATCTGCAGCTGACAGTTTGGACTCTTCAGTCCATCAGAAATGAAGTTGACCCCAGAGTCCTGTAGGTCATTGTTACTCAGATCCAGCTCTCTCAGGACAGAGTTTGAGGATTGTAGAGCTGAAGACACAATTTCACAATGCTGATCTGAGAGATTGCAGCCAGAAAATCTGGAAGAGATGAAATATTAAAACAATAAAGACATGTACAGTGGGTTTCCAGTTTTCTGCCCTCAGGAATGTAGGATGACATGATGTGAACACTGAATCACAATACAATGAGCTCCTGAGAGTGTGATAATCTGATCACTTTATCATTCAGATTAATATCTGAAATCAGATGAGCTCCTGACTGTTTCTTCAGAATATTAGAAATTTTGAAAAATGTAATAAAGTTTTCTGAGGGTATAAAATATAAAGGTTTTGAGACTCTCCAGACAGCTGTGCATTTACTTATTTACCATTTTTTACTGGATTAAATCGTTATTGCCAAATTGTTAATTTGATAATATTTTTATTTTTCCACTATTTGGTGGTTCAGTTGTATTAGTTTGAGTCAATGGTGTTCACAGACACAGTAACTTGCTTTGCTTTATTTTGCTTTATTAACTTTATTCAACATCACAGCCATTCAAGATGACATGTTGAATAAATGCTTGACAGGTAGTTTAAGCTTTAACTAAATACTCTCCAGACTAACAACATACTGTATTGCAGTAGATGTAAGGATTAAACTATCATATTAAACACAAGCTCTATTTGATTACATTCAAGCTTGTAATAATGTTTTATAATCTGAGTGATACTGGTAGGAATTCATGGGAAACACGAGTTTGCTGACGTTTGTCTTTGCGTCATTACGTCACGTCAGTAAACAGAAAGGAGTCCTGGGTAGTAGGCTATGGCGTGTGCGGTGGATACTCCTGTAGCGCATCATTTGTAGCCTCTTCTCACAGCAGCTGGAATGGATTAAACCTGGGATGGTGGCTTGAAATCCAGAAAGATCAAAACCACAATCATCACTGACAACTGTGGTAAAAAGTAAAAGACTTCAGACTGCGGAGCGCCAGTAAAAAAGAAAAAAGTGACCGGGCTCGTGCAAAAAAAAAAGTAAATGTCGGCAGGGCTTTTGAAGGGTGGCGTGACCAAAGGGAGATGGCTATTTTTCTGCTGGACAGGTTAAGACGTTCACAATTGTTTCAAAAAATGTGAAATATACAGAGGTCTCTTATTCAACACTAACAACGTCGTAGCTTTATGATCCCGTTCAGGAGTGTGAACTCATGGGAATCGTCATCTGCACTTCACAGCCGAAGGAATCGGCCCGACTAAAGCAGAAATCCTGTTCATGATGAGGAAGCACTGTATTTCATTGCTTAGCTGACGCTGCATCTAACTCCGAGCTATTGCTGTGGGTGTATGCTTCCCCGACCTGACTACCACTAGTTTTATACTAGTCTGTGATTTACAACATGCTTGTTGTATCAGATTTGCTGCTGCTAGGGGTGTAGCTTCCCCCATATATTAAAATAAATAAATAAAAGGTTTTTGCAGGCCAAGGCTCATTCAGGTAACTGCATTTAAAGGAACGTGGCATTCAGATTTTCGCACTCAGTTTGTGTTTGATATCAGCACATGGTTTGTTTTGGGGGGTTATCGCTGCTCTCCCTGCTCTTATCCATGTTAGGCTGCATGGATGCGCAGCGAGTTCTTGCCCAGAACAGAACCATACCGCCAATACAAACTATGCAATTATCTATCATATTTGATGATAGTGGTCCTGACAGAAATGAAGTTTGATTCTTAGCCTCTGTGTCCATTTCAGGCCTGGACTACATCAAGGACCATCTGGAGTAAGAGACTTCGAATCGACCACCAGCTGATGTTCCAGTGCCTCTGAGGAAGAGGACTTCATGAAGCCTTCTCATGGTCAGGAAGGTGTCAAGCAATTAGATGGCTACCTGGCATGCAAAGCTGATGACAAAGAAATGCTCAAGTCCTTCCCAGCAGTCTGTAAGTTGTCTTTGAAAGTCAACACTGCTTTACCTGCTTCTGCAGCTTGTGAACATATTTTCAGCACAGCAGGGCTTATTTTCAGTCCTAGGAGGGCAAGAATGGACTCAACAAACTTTGAGAATCAGCTCCTTCTCAAACTGAATAAAAAATATTGCCACTTTAGTTAGATCATCAGTGCCATACTGTACTAACACGCTCACCAGAAATGTCATTTGACATGTTGTGTAATTTGTTTTGATATTTCCACACACACACACAAACAAACACACACACACACACACACTACATGTGAAGCAGTATAAGATTAATGCACAAACACTGACAATCATACATAAAGCATTACAAAATTGATTAATCCAAGTTTTTATAAAACTAAAAACAGTTACAATAAACCTTAAGTTGAATCTGTCTGCTTTTGAATCCTCTTATTTAATTTGGTTCTGAAGGAAGTTGTTTAGCTTCAAGGTTTTGGGCTCATGATCATTTTAACAGATATCAGTGTCTGAATAATTCTATTAATAGATCAGTGTGCTAAGAGTAAAAGTCTTTCAACATAAACATACACAAACTGAGATGATTAAGCAAGAGACTTGTGACAAAAATGATGAGGACATTACAGTCATAGTAAATTAATGTACTTTGGATACTGAAGTACATTCGAAGGCAAATACTTTTGTACTTTTAATCAAGTGAAAGTTAAAATGGAGCACTTTTAATTTTACTGGAGTAATATTTTACCGAGTGTATCTGTACTTTAACTCAAGTACTTGGTTTGTGTACTTCGTCCACTACTGCATATTAGGCTTCTTTATCAATCTCTGTTATAACAAGTTCTGTTATAATAAATGAAGCTCAGCAAATCTCCTCACACCACACAGCGCTCAAAACGCCAGAGTTTCTGTTCAGTTCTAACTTAAACACCTCTGATTGGCCACTGTGAAATCAACAGATATGTCTGTGATTGGCTACATCACATGTAGACCACATGCCACTCTTGGTTTGGTGGGTTTTGGTACCGAGTAGAAGGAAGGAAAGTTAGTTTAGATTTTGAATAACTAATCGGGTGATAACATTGAAGTGAGACACGCGCTGCCTATTCTAGACCATAGAGCTCCACAATTAATCAAGTTTGAAATCCTGATTACAACTACGGATGCCACAATTATGTCATCGTTCAAAGGCGCAATTACAAAAAAAGTCCACTTACGTTATTCTGTGTGCACAAGATAACTTAACTTAGATAACATAAGTTAACCTAAAGGTTTTTTCCATTGTTTTTATTTTAGTTCTAGTATAACATAATACCATGACAAAAATCATAATTGCATAATCGTGCAGCTCTACTAGACCACGACAAAAACATGAATAATTCTGATAACCTGCGATTCTAATGTAAATCATTTTCTGTTTTGTTTGTATAATCACTCCAGTGAACGAGCTGTTGTTGTGTTTGTATTCATTTTGATGAACACAATAAAGAGTTTGGACATGTGGACTTTTCTTCTTTCTTTTTACTGAGTTATTCCTAAAACTCAGTGAGATTCACATCACAGTTTAGAGTTCTCTAGAATGAGTGGCCAACTACTGCTTATTCCTGGGTTTACCATCATTACAAAGTTGCTTGTCACTCAAAAAGGGTATTTGATGGAACCAAACTGCTAAAACGACTCTTTTCTACTTCCTCCTGATCACTTCTGGAAGCAAAACAGCAGCGATTAGCAATGAGGAGACGAGGAGAGAGATGCAATGACATCAGCCAATCAAAACAGAGAGACGCAATGACATCAGCCAATCAAAACAAAGAGACGCAACGACATCAGCCAATCAAAACAGAGAGACGCAATGACATC
>RJVU01043187.1:0-15986 GCA_003731715.1 Anabarilius grahami | reverse complement strand
TATGCTAAAACATATTTCTAAAAGGACTTCAGGTAACGTCATTAGCCCAATTACTTTTTGCATGTTAACTAATGCCATTTTTGAACCTTGCCTATGCGTTAGCGGTGTATCCACAAGGCTATGGCAAGTTGGTGGGCAAATCCATAAAAAAAATAATTTGACCGACTATACTTCATACTGAAACTTTAGCTCTAAAAGCACAGACAATTTCCATTTCAGGCTTTAACTTTAAATAGCCTTTTTATTTACCTGATCACGAAAGGTCCCCGAGCTGGGATTCAAACTCGTGTCATCCGAAGCACAACTGCACGTACATCTAGAAGCACTTCCATCAAGACTATCGGCTCAGACGGTTAGAAGATGTTTAAATAAATGTTATAATCATCAAAAAAAAAAATTTTATGTTTTTTTTCCCCAGTTAAACAAGGGATATTTTTTAGTCATATACATACATACATACATACATATATAAAAAAGAAAACGTATGTTCCTAATTTTGAGCATCTGAATTTTTGTGTATGCTATTCCACTGGTAGTGTACATAGGAATTTACATAAAATATACTTTACTCTTTCCCCACCATTGACTGAATTTTCAGGCTATCAGTGTTTTCACTGTTTTAGGGGAGGGGGTGCTATTACGCATCTTCAGAAAGAGTACAGAATCTCCGGATCAAAACAAACACAGGTGAAGAAGGAGCTGAAACAAGTGATAGAAGATTGCTCACGCAAATGTAAAATAACACGATCATCAAACATTAAACAGCATGTAAATCAAAACTGCCTAACGTTACAGAATGAAATGTCGACCCAGGATGAGTTGGGGATGTTGATGAACTCGATCTACTCCATCTGTGTTTTGACCATCGTTCTGAAACCCATCCGGATGCAGTCTTTGACAAAAATGCAATTTTCTCAGCTATTTGTTAAAAATGTTGCCCTTTTTTTAAAGTGCAAAATATATATATATATATATATATCTATGGTTTTATGTTCAGTTAAAGAAAACATACAAGTAAACTTGTAGAATAAAACTACTGTTTTCAGGCCTTTCCGCTTAGCTCTCTCCAGCGCTGGAAAGCTTTTCTAATATTAACACAATGGTCCTTAAGTGCTTGCCCAGTCATTAAACTTCATTCCAGTGATATTCCTTTGAGCTGTTTTGTATTGTGTCTCATCATCTCTCTTTCTGTGTTTTTTTTTTTTCCCAAATGTCCCTGCTCATTCTGTCTCCTCGACCATCATACGCCCTCTAATGCTGATTGGTTAGACGTTTGTTGTTGGTGTCGGCCCGACTAACTTCCAAACGGTGTTGTTGAAAAAATACATACCCCACCATTAAATGTAGGCCTAATACTTGACGGTTGGTATCATCCGGTGGCCACCAAACAGAGCACTCCCAAGATCAGCCAATCAGTGGCAGCAATGGTGGCCACGGAGAAGCATCTGTGGCTGAACCTGGCCGACATCTGGGAGAAATAAAACTTTGTGAACTTTTTGGCACCTCCGTCGAGGCGGTGGTGGGAAAGATCTAAGAGGCGAAGCTGCACTCAGCGGCATTCAAAACATTCATACCGCTGAGATATGATATGATATGAGACCCTTTCCATTTCCCTTTTTTGTCCTTACTTTAGTCCCTCACCATGGCAATGCTGTTTGAGATATCTTCAGTGTCTTTGTTTCATGTTGACCGAGTTTGGTGGCGATTGCATGAAGTCTCTACGAGGAGTACATAAAAACTCAGAGAATGATTATTCAAAAAATCCACTTTCAAACCAAAATATCTGACTTCCTGTTGGTCAGAACTAATGACTGTATATGTACTGAGCTTGAAGACTGTAGGTAAAACTAACCCCCCCCCACTTTTGTCAAAATGTGGTGCTATAGAGTCCCTCCTCCCTACCCGTTTCTAGGGGTCATGCGTTTTTCAAACAACCCATAATAGCTGACTTCCTGTTGATACGTGCAAGTGTGTTTGATAACAAAGGTTCAGAGTTAGGTTTGAGGAATGAGACGTGAAAGGATGGTGAAATTCTGTAGTGTGAGGGTAGGTTGAGCCGGTATATGATTTTGTTTATCTGCCTTCACCGGAGTGATGAAAGATACATAGCATGCTGTTGTCACTCAATGGCTGGCTGTCTAAGTGGTGTCTGCAGAATAATATAGGGTGAATAGACAATTGGAAAAGTTTTTGGGACAGACCTGACCTGTTGAAATGAAAACCTGGCTAAAACTCATTTACATTACTTTAAATAAGTCCACCCCTCAAGATTACTGTTATAAACACGAGCCTCGTCTGAAAGGCAAAGGGGAGGTGTTGCTGTAAGTTTTAGTAATCTTCAGTTTTACTTAAAAGTCTTTCAAATATAATTCCTTATAAGTGATGGTGCTTTATGTAACATTATGTAATGTAAGCGGCAAATCCCGTTTGACATTTGTGCTGGCTACTGTATACAGACCACCAGGGCACCATAGAATTTGCAGATTTTCTATCGGAGTTAGTACTGGCTGTGGATAAAGTTCTAATTCTTGGTGATTTTAATATCCATATAGATAATGAAAAAGACGCACCTGGATTGGCATTTACAGACATTCTAAAGTCTACTTGAGTTAGATAACACGTGTCAGGACCCACTCATTGTCATAATCATACTTTAGATCTAATATTGTCACATGGAATCAATATTGATGCCATTGAAATTTTGCAGCAGAGCGATGGCATCTCAGATCATTATCTAGTCTTGTGTATACTACATTTAGCCAAGGCTGCAAAACCGCCACCCTGCCACAAATATGGTAGAACTATCACTTCTACCACTAAAGATTGCTTTATCAATAATATTCCTGATCAGTTTCATCTCCTTAGCATACCAGATAACTTAGAAGAATTTGATGTTACAAAAGAAACTATTGACTCTGTCCATCATATTAGACTCAGTTGCTCCTTTACGCTTAAAGAAGATTAAGGAAATTAGTGGCAGCTGGAAGAAAACAAAACTAGAGGTTTTTCGCATTTTGTGGAAAGAAAGCATTTTTATGTACAGGAAGGCCTTAAAAACTGCTAAATCTACTTATTTTTGAAATCTCTTGGAATAAAACAAACAAAAACCCTAGTTATTCATTTGATACAGTGGCTAAATTAACGATAAATAAAGCTTCAACTTATGATGTTTCCAAAGATCAAAGAGAGAGAATTATAACCATGCAACCATCTACTACAGTATTGCATCAGACAGTGCATTGTAGTGTCCCTGAGGAAAAATTACATTCATTTGTTACTATGGGAAAGGAAGAATTGTCTAAACTCGTTCAATCATCAAAATCAACAACATGTATGTTAGGCCCTATACCGACTAAGCTATTGAGAGAGATACTTCCAGAGTTCATAGATCCTCTTCTTAATATCATTAATTAATCTTTGTCACAAGGATACGTACCTAAGACTTTCAAGCTTGCTATTATTTATATTTATATATACATTTATATAAATATATGAGCATGGAAACTAAAAACAAACCTGCTCTTTCTCGTGTCTGCAGGACCGTCATCATCCTCTTCCTCAGCTCTTTGTTTGCAGATCGGAGTGTTGCTCGTCAAAGTTTAGTGCAGCGTAAACACTCAAGATCCACATAACAATGCTTAGATCAAAGATGAAAAAGATTTTGTCCATTTATTAGCTGTAGGTGGCATACGGAAAGTTTTCAGGCAAGCCAAGAAAGCCGCGTTTGCAGCAGTCACGTGAAGCTAACTTTTATCAAGTTCCTTTATAAGCGTCTGCTAAGTAAAAATACTACAAATGTAAATGTGCGTCGATGCTTACCATAACTGTTTTGTCGAAATGACCCCATACATTAATATCTCTTGGTAAATAATCCATTGTTTTGCTCGCATCCGCTCCAAACCGCACAAACATGGTGGATATCACCCACTACCACAGATACGAGACCCCTCCCACTGCCGCGCGAGTGAAGATGAATAAATCACCTGAGCGCGCAGTGAAGCGTGTTTAAAATACATGAAAGCGTATAAAAGAATGAATTGCTACATTACTTATAAATAGATTTGATATTATACATATTAGAGAATGTTCTGTCTTATATGGCACTTTTATTACATAAGGTTTTACCGCAGATATGTTGTTATAGACAAATTACCTACATTAAATGTGTAACATTATTTAATTCATATCAGATACTACCAGAAAACGAAGTCAATTTTAAGACAATTTTAATTATTGCTTATGTAACCATCTGTGAGTGAACATAAGCCGAGTCATTACCAGAAGTGGCACAGATCTCTATAGCCAGAGTTGGGCCAGTTACAGTGAACAGGAATCGGCCCAGTGCTTTACAGCTGTAACAAATATACATGTGCCAGAGCGAGCTGCGGGCCACAATCGGCCTGGTTAACACATGCCGATGCCGATTCTGAGCAGCAGGCGCCACGGGGCAGCCGATTACTACATGCTATCTGGGCTGGCTCTGGTCTTTGATACCAATATTTCATTTGAAAGCCACATTTCTAGCATTTGTAAAACTGCATTCTTCCATCTAAAAAATATATCTAAACTACGACATATGCTCTCAATGAAAAACGTGGAACAGTTCATGCGTTCATGACCTCAAGGCAAGATTATTGAACATACTCTGATACAAATGTATAGTATAATGCAATGTAAGTCGCTTTGGATAAAAGCGTCTGCCAAATGCATAAATGTAAATGTAAATGTAAATTATTGTATTGTTCTACCAGAAAGACTCGGAAAGCAAAGAAACATTTAAATATGATTTATTAAACAGTTTGTATGTAAATATCAAAGATAAATGATTAAGTTCTTTGGCGTGGGCCCCAACCATAGTACAATCCGGAGGGTAGCAGACGTTTGCAGATCCTGCCTTAAGATGAAGGCAGGGGTGGAGCCAACCCCCGATGTATGGACAGGGATCGACCTGGTGGTGGTGGGGAGGAGGAGGAGGTGAATGCGGGCGTAGGTATCTGCGAACATAATAGTGGGTGGGAACGGAACTTATATACTCAGGTGACGTGTAATGATTGGCTAGATAATGAGTAATGACATGCATTAGAGTCTTCCGGGTAGAACTTCCGCTAAAAGCTCCTATTTCTACCAGAAAGACTCGGAATGCAAAGAAACATCTGAATATGATTTATTAAACAGTTTGTATGTAATATCAAAGATAAATGATTAAGTTCTTTGGCGTAGGCCCCATCCATTGTACAATCCGGAGGGTAGCAGACGTTTGCAGATCCTGCCTTAAGATGAAGGCAGGGGCGGAGCCTACCCCAAAAGAACTGAGAATGGAAAGAAAATACGCACCAGTTGGAGGATTCTTTGAATGGCGTTCCTAAATATTACCAAAGAGAAAGAGATAATGAATACACAGACATTGATAAATGTTGAATCATTAACAGGAAGAATCATTATGCAATAGCTTATCTTTATGCCATAGCTCTAAGGATGTGAAGAATGCCACATAGGCTATGTACTAGTATTAAATTATGACAAATAAATTGCTTACAGAAATATTAATAAGCATTGTCTGATAAAGATATAGTGTGAGAGGCTACGTTAATCTGATTAACACAGAAAGACCACGAAGGTCTATACCTTGAAAAGTCAATATAGGCCAATTTGTGAAGACCCACGATAGGAGTTACGTAAAGCAGACTTATCTGGTGGCCATGACAGGTTTAATTATATGAAGAGTTAAGACAGGCCATTATGTGCAGAACCACGATATGCCATTTAATGCAAAAAAATGAAAGCCATTTAATGTGAAGGTAATAAGCCATTTGATGTGATGGCAACGATATGCCCGATGGCAACGATATCCCATGTGATGTTAAGAGTCATAATAGGCCCTTTTATGTGATGGCAACTATAGACCATTAATGTGATGGCAACAATATGCCATGTAAAGCAAAAAGTTATGATAGGCCATCTAATGTGATTGCAACGAGAGGCCATTTAATGCAAAGCAATGATAGGCGATTTGATGAGATGTCAACGGTATGCCCGATAGCAACGATATGCCATATTATACTAAGAGTCATGATAGGCTATCTAAAGCAAAGGCAACGATAGGCCATTTAGTGTGATAGCAACCTTATGCCCGGTGGCAACTATATTCCATGTAATGCAAAAGTCATGAGGGCCATTCCAAGCAAAGGCAACAATATGCCATGTTACACGAAAACCACGATTAGGCTGTTATATGTAAAGGCCACGAAAGGCTCATTATGAATACCGATGAAAGGTCACGATAAGCCAGTGATGTAAAGGGACGTATTTGTGAAGACCGAAGCTGAAGATAAAGTAGAAAATTATGACACCACAACTAGTAGCTAGCGAGCAATAATCAACGTACCTTGATTATTACTATGAGTGAATGATGAGCATTTGATTTATTTTAGGTAAATAATGAAAAGGTATATATTTTCTAAAGGAAAGGCTCATTCGATATACTTGGGCGTGACTAAGCAGACAGAACTTCGTCTAATTGTCGGAACCTGCTGAGAGAACCCCCAAAAGAAATTAACCCGATCAGCCTGACATAAGTACAAGAATACTTGAAATGCATGACGCAGATAAAGATTGAGAAACCTTGTCGTACAATGCCCTTGCAAAAGGGAAGCGCTTTACTTGATAATGCTTTACTAGCTAACCTTAGCTGGCTAAACCCTGCAAAAGCAGCGAACCTTTGCAAAAGTATAACATCACGAGCGTCGTTGTTCAATGCCTTAGTAAAGAGATAAGAGTTACTCTGAAGTGCCCTGCACAGGAGAAGGGGCACTATGAGCACAAGTGAAATGCTTATGACCAGGCAGGTGCAGAGCAGCCTACTGAGCACAATAACTCCGATGTTCGATGTGTAGTAGGCAGCATAATATATCACTTTAGAATATTTATCGTGATGTGCGCATCCACAATAGTCACAGCACAAGAATAGCAGAGTTTAAACCAAAGTTGAACGTGTTTAGGTCCTGTCAGTTTACACACTATTTTCTGTGCACGCAAGCGGATGCACACGCACACGTGAACGACGAATTGCGTTCACTTCGCATCTATTTCTGCTTGGATGGACACGTACATGCAGATTTATTTCAAAATGTCCTTGTACACACGGTGCATATGGCTTAGGTAATGTGAGGAAGAACACTGATGTGTATCATTATAGGGAATCCACGCGTTCGATCTTAAAGTTACAGCAGACTTGCTGCTGTCTGTGTCATGCATGTTAACGAACAACAAAGTGCAAAGAAGAAATAACTTTTGCCGATTTAGAGGCAATATGTAAGATTAAAATACACAAACCATTTGCTCTGTTATATTTTTCATCATACACTTTATGTAAATTGCGTACTTACATTATCCTAAATGTTACCAAGATTTGTAAATTCAGAAGAATTCACAAATTTAAAATAATGCCCGTCCATTGTTGCCCGTCAATGACATAATATCTGCGTTTCTGCATTATCCCTGGATTCTTCTTGTACTGCATAGTAACCATGGAAACAGATATTGACAGCTGCATGATGTCTAGCGGCACACTGTTTCATTCAAACACTATGGAACATGGCAAGCAAACTTGGAATAATAGCAGAATTGGAGCGAGGATCAACATCAGCATGGCATTTACGATATGCGACAGCTTTGCGACAAATTTCGACTTGACAGATCCCGCATTAGCACATTAATAGACAGGTGAGCAAAAGTACACGAGACTAATTAATGTTATGTAGCTCAACACGATGGAATGTTAGAATATCATACTGTTGATCTTGCTTACAGTCAACAGACAAATTTTTAACACTCAAATGCAGTTTAATATGATAGTATAAGATTAAAGACCAAGATTCACTTAGACCAAGTGAAACAGCGCTGCCTTACCTCAATTTTAATTCATAAAATAAACTTACCTGAATGAGTAGTATTTAAGCACTTGCAAGTACTTCTGTAGAATGAATTGACTCATTTCTATTTCTGGAAGTCCAGGCTGGGACTCGCGTGTAGCACTGAAATCGGTCTCTCATTGGCAATCGCGCCCGCGATTCCATGACGAGATTGTGCCTTTAGCACAGGTAAATTAAATTCATTTTATACAGTGAAGACTATGCAGTGTTATTTTACATTTTAATTATTTATTTCCTGGATCTGAATACTTACCTGAAATATATAAAACACCATTTATTTCATTTAAATCACCCCAATCGTTCTAGAATTATAACTTAATTCGCTGTGTTAATCGTGCGGCCTCTGGTTACGATTTATGATCTGTATGTTGCTTTAAAGTTTAAACGTGTGGGGTTTCCTCGAGCCTTGCAATGAGCCATGCATGGTAGGCTATGCCATTCTTTGTTTTGTGCTTTTCTAAAACAAATGGAAGCCTAAACAGTGTCATGCGGATTATTAACAACATGCTATATGTAACAATGTGAACAAGCACTAGCAGTTCTGTCTCAAACAAATGCATGTGACTGCACTGTACGGCTCTGCTAATGTATGTAAAAGAGCAACAGAGTACGATTATACACCCAAACGACATCAAAGTGCATAAAACGATGAAAATACTTAACACTGAGATGAAGTGGCTGTTGTAGTGATGACAAGAGAATATTGATGATTGCTTTGATGATAGGCCCTTTGATGATATTGCTGAAACGAAATTCGAAAATAGAAATCATGAGTGGACCTGCACACTTCTGAAATTTGAAACGGTCAATACGATCTCTCTCATTTCGCGACCGCTTCAATGAACATTCAAAATGATAGGCTAACATGAACTTAAATGACGCTGTAGCATTTTATCCCATCTAAAATGAACATTTTCACACTGTAGTACATCAGACTACCGCTAACATTTTCTGTGTGAATATTTAGATAATCACAATTATAGGCCTGTACATGCATCGTGAGGAACGTCAGCGTCATCAACTGCGAATCGAATGCCAGCATAGGTATCTGCGAACATAATAGTGGGTGGGAATGGAACTTATATACTCAGGTGACTTGTAATGATTGGCTAGATGATGAGTAATGACGTGCATTAGACTCTTCTGGGTAGAACTTCTGCTAAAAGCTCCCATTTCTACTGGGTGTTTGCCCTGCATGCTAAATAAACAAACTACAGCTGGTCCAAAATGCAGCAGTAAGAGTTCTTTCTAGAACCAGGAAGTATGACACACAGACACACTCTGTCAGTTTAAATCTAGACTAAAATGCTTCTCTTTAATCTGGCATATACATAACACATTATCAATTTACATTTTCACATCCATTAAAGCAGTGGTTCCCAACCTTTTTTTCCATTGGGCCACACAATGGGCTAAGTGCAAGTCTCATGGGCCGCATATAATTTACATACAATCTCTGACAATATCAAGCATTCTGTCACATCCCAATCCCTCGCGCAGCATCGGATCCGCGAGTGCGCGCAGAGTTGGGCTCATTCCAGCCGAGGGTGCACTGTTGTGGTTATTTTTATTGATTTAAAATACAAGTATATCAAATAAACACATCAAATTCACAGTTCAGTCTTTTGAAATTGTAGGTTTTGCATATGTCAAGTTAGTATTTTACTACAGAGCAAACAGGAAGGCTGCCCTTCTCTGCTCATTGACAGCAAATTGATTCTTCCATTCTTCTTACTTTCGATGCTGATGCTGCAACTCTTCTTGTTTGCATGTGTTCATTGTATGTTCCTCATTTCATTTCTCCTCTAATAAAAAATTTGACCATTTTGATCCCTAAATTTACAAAAATAATGGCTACTGTTGGAATTCTGCCAAAGCGCACGCTTGTAAGTGTATGTTAACTGAGTGATTGCATCATTAGCTACATTGCCTATATGATATGTCTGAAAATAATAAATGCTCACCAAAATGATTTTATATGACAAATAAAGCATTATAGCTCGTTTATTTTTGTTTAATTCACTTTAGCTTAAATTTAAAAACAAAAATAAATTGTAAAGCTATAGCTAAAGGATCTGGGCCGTAACCAGATCAGATGGAGGACCTGCACCTAGACATGACCACAATGTGTCAGCAGATATTTTGTCAACTAGACCATCCCCTGTGAAGGCCTCATCAACATGACAGCCAGTGGTGCAGATCCCCAACAAACCATTTCCATACCAGCATGATGAATCTGATCTTTAATTAGATGGAACTGGATTAAATATTTTCACTGTTGCGATCCCAATCTGACTTATGACCTGTAATGCTGCCTGAATCATAATCATACACTGTTCGTTGTTGGCCAGAGGAAAACCCCCGACTGAGCCTGGTTTCTCCGAAGGTTTTCTTCTCCATTTTGTCACCTGTTGGTTGCGGTTCCTTGCCGCTGTCACCTTAGGCTTGCTTAGTTGAGGACATTTGATATTCAACAATGTTTTTGATCTGCTTGCATTTACACCATTGCATGTGAACTGAACTGAACTGGATAGTGACTGTTTTCTCCAGATCTGCTGTATAGATAAATTAACTAAATTAATACCTAATGATTTTTACAATGGAATGAATCAATACTGAATTTACTTAAGCTGGACAATGACACAATTTCCTTCTAGCGCTGCTGTGCAGCCAAAATGTTTTGCCAGTTATCATTGTAAAGCTGCTTTGACACAATCTGCATTGTAAAAAGCGCTATATAATTAAAGGTGACTTGACTTGCCTCTGCACCGTGAAAGGACCTACATAGTGGGTACTCAGCTTATGGAAAGGCAGGCGAAGATGGATGTCATGGGTAGATAGCCAAACCTTTTTTCCGGGCAGGTAATGAGGGGTAGATGATCTGTGGGTGTCTCTTGTGTTTTCGTACTGCCAGATGCACATGCTCTGCGAACACGTGTTTAACAGCTGGAACCTCCGATGGCTTGCCGTACCAGGGGAACAAGGGAGATTGGTACCCAAGGATACACTAGAATGGAGTAAGCCCAGTGGTAGATTGATGAAGGGACTTCTGGGTGTACTTCACCCAGGGGAGGAAACAGCTCTAGCTGTTCTGGTTCTGGTGGCAGTAGGACCGCAGGTACCTCCCAATCTCCTGGATCTTCCGATTAGTCTGGCTGTTGGTTCGAGGGTGGTACCCAGAGGATAGGCTCACGGAAACTCCCAGGAGCTTGAAGAAAGCTTGCCAGACACGTAAGATGAACTGAGGACCACGATCTGATATGATGTCTTCAGGCAGGCCGAAGTGACAAAACACATGTTGAAAGAAGACCTCTGCATCTTCAAATGCCATGGGTAGGCCCTTGAAGGGAATTAGTTTACAGGCATTGAAGAAGTAGTCAACGATGACAAATTCACAGCTTTGGGTATCTGAAGGAGGTAGATCGGTCATGAAGTCAACACCCAGGTGTGACCAGGGACGTTGAGGAATGGGTAGAGGTACCAGCTTCACCTCTGGGAGTTTACATGGGGTGTTGGTGACGGCATAGACTGAGCATCCCTTGACGTATCTGGAAATATCCTGGGTCATTGTGGGCCACCCATAGTGTTGACAGGTAGTTAGCAAGCCCCCTTGTCCTATGTGTGTCCAGAGCCCAGTGAGGTATGAGCTGAGTCCATGAGGGACAGGCGGCAAGTGGAAGGTATGTAAATATGTCCCTCAGGACCTCCTGGCGGAACAAGCTCAGAACGTGTAGCTTGGAGGATTTTATCATCGATGGATCACAGGATGGGACTGACTATCATGGCTGGAGGGAGGATGGGCCCAGGGGAACTGGAGTCTGGATCAGAATGCAGTCAAGAGAGGGCATCTACCTTACAGTTCTTGTGGCCAGGTCTGTAAGTGATGACAAAGTCAAATCCTGTGAAAAACAGAGCCCATCTGGCTTGACAGGGGTTAGGATGTTTAGCCTCTCGCAGGTATTCAAGGTTTGTATCATCAGTGATGACCTAAAAGTGATGGTTAGCTCCCTCCAGCCAATGTCCTCCTCAAGGGCGAGCTTGATAACAAGGAGCTCACGATTGCCGATGTCATAGTTCTGTTATCCACTCCCATGACAAAAGGGAGATCAGGATTAGGATGGACCAGGATCGGAGCAGACTGAAAGGCTTCTTTAGGTCTATGGAAGGCATGGATGGCAGTTCTAGAGGAGTGAAATGAGAAGAGAGCTGAGAAGACTGTAGTTGTGAATAAAGTGTTGGCAGAAATTGGCAAACCCAAGGAATCACTACAGTTCCTTAATGGTGACGGTTGGTGCCAGTTCTGAATAGTTTCCACCTTCCTCTGGTCTATCTGGATGGCAAGTTGGTCGATGACATAACCCAGGAAATTAACTTGCACTTTTCCAGCTTGAGGTAAATGTGGTGTCCTCTCAGATTCTTCAGGACCTGTGTCACGTGTTGACGATGTTCGGCCAGGTTTCTGGAGTAAATTAGGATATTGTCAATGTAGACAATGACAAATCGCTGGAGGAACTCCTGGAACAACTCATTCACGTAGCCCTGTAAGACGGAGGGTGAATTGGCCAGGCCATAGGGCATAACCTGATATTCATAGTGACCTGATAGTGTCACGAAGGCAGTCTTCCATTCATCTCCCTTGCGAATGCTAATGAGATTGTAAGTGCTATGCAGGTCCAGCTTGGAGAAGATACGAGCTCCATACAGCTGTTCCTATGCTGCTGGGACCAGAGGTAGAAAATCACTGTACTTCAACGTTTGGGAGTTGAGAGCACAGTAATCAATACACGGCCGCAAGCCTCCATCCTTTTTGGTGACAAAGAAGAAGCTGGAAGCGGCAGGGGATGTGGAAGGTTGAATTAATTGTTGGTGTAAAACCTCCTAGATTTACTCCTCCATGGCCTTCTGCTCCAGGATGGACAACAGGTAAACTATGCCTTTGGGCAGAGTAGCCCCAGGTAGCAGGTCGATTGCACAGTCCCATGGCCGATGAGGTGAGCTGAATGGTACTCACCAATGGGCTTGGTGGTTGGATGGGACTGAATGAATTTTTAATCAACATTTTTAATCAACAACGAAACATTTTTTTTTTTTTTATTCTCAACAGAACAAAACTTATAAGCTATACTGACAGTAAATGTTAATGAAAAAGTTCACCAAAGGTATAAAATAATTGAGGGTATAGCTCCATAACCTAAGTTAACTCGCTAATTTCATATTGAGTGGCTGAAACATTTACATTTTTGAATTGTGAATTTAATATAAACATAAATTGTCAAAACTCTCTATTATATTTCATCGTCTTCAAGTTTAACACTTAAAACCCACCCTCTAAAAAGCTTTTATCTTGATAAAGGGGCAAAACTTGTAGCCTGCTTTGATCCTGCTCTGTGTTCTATTTGAAAATTCTTTAACAGCTGCAGGATTTCGACCAATCAGAATCTTGTTGCTATGCCTAATAGTTAACACAGCAACCAATCATGCAATCAATCAGTCATTTTGCCTATCACTTGTACCATTGATGTGAGAACATTTATGTACCTTCATTTCAACTGTAACTTGCAAGTTACCATCCAGTATCATCAGAAGTCTTTCCTGTAAAGGTACAGTTATTAAAAAGGTACAAAACTGTTCTTTAAGGAAAATTATTTGTACCATCGTGTAGCTTTTTTTTTCTGAGAGTGTAGGAAATATACAGAAATTAAATAAAGTTATCAAAAATTTTACAGTCTTCACTGCATAAATTAAATATAGTTTAATCCTTATTAAAGCTACAATTTTCTCTGTTACCATTGTCCTTTGATTATAATTAATGACAAACATCACAGCAACTGGTTTATTAGGCTGCTGTAACTTTAGGACCTGCCACTGCCGAAAATGACATGGATCTGACGCGCATCTCGTTTTCTCACAACTCTTTAAGTTGATTTAAGGCGTTATTTAAGTCATGACTGCTCGTATGAGGATATTTGACAAAACTGGCATTTTGGCATAATTCTGTGTTACCGTTTGTTCAAGTGTGAAATAAACCTCAATAGTGGCATGCGTCTATCTGTACACGAGTCATGTGCATGTTACACAGACACAACATTCACAGACAGCGCATTCTCAATTGTCTTGTGGCGCATGAATGGTTTAAAAGCATTTGCGTGAATTAGAGCTTGATCATATAATATAGCGCTAGCCAAATTATGACAGAAAAAACAGATGCTGCGTTAATAGTGTTAAATATTTTTAATGTGTTAAACTGAAAAAAATAATCGTATGCATTAAGTAATTTTGACAGCAATTAATATATAAATAATATATACACCAATCAGGTATAACATTATGACCACCTTCCTAATATTGTGTTGGTCAACCTTTTGCTGCCAAAACAGCCCTGACCCATCAAGGCATGGACTCCACTAGGCCCCTGAAGGTGTGCTGTGGCATCTGGCACCAAGATTTTAGCAGCAGATCCTTTAAGTCCTGTAAGTTGCGAGGTGGAGCCTCCATGGATCGGACTTGTTTGTTCAGCACATCCCACAGATGCTCAATTGGATTGAGATCTGAGGAATTTGGAGTCCAAGTCAACACCTCAAACTCATTGTGCTCCTCAAACCATTCCTGAACCATTTTTGCTTTGTGGCAGGGTGCATTATCATCCTGCTGAAAGAGGCCACAGCCACTAGGGAATACCGTTTCCATGAAGGGGTGTACATGATCTGCAACTAGAGCTGTCACGATATTAGATTTTCTTTATTTTGCAAAAAGCACAACATTTTGTTTTTACTCTGAGTGTACACAAATAAAAGTGTACAAAAGTGTAAAAGAAGACATTTCACAGATTAGAATGGTATATAACTCTTAATTGATATGTCCAAAATTGATAGAGTATTTTTAGTCTCTATCACTCTGGTAAGAAAAAACCGAGGTGGTATCGCTGGCGATACTGCCGACTCCAGAGTGTTAAGTAAGTTAGGCCTAAGATGTTTTTTTACACTATGTATTGTAGTCGTTTATTATAATTTTTAAATATAGAAGATATGATACATATATTTTATGAAATGTAGAGTATATGTTAGATATATAGCCACCATAGACATTTAGACTGAGGGACTCCCCAAAATCTCCCCAAAAATTAGAATCGGCCAAATTGTTCCTCGATATTTGATATTCTTGATGGTGCTTTGCTGCACTTCGTTACGCGCAGCTATGTTTGTTATTTGGAGGACAAAAAGTTTTAAAAGTTTTTTAGGTTACTTTGTCTCAATAGTCTAACAGTGCTCGTCAATGTCAAAATGAGTGAGATGGCCAATCAAATCAAAGAAGGCGGGTCTTACAGAAGACGAGTATGAATTCCAGCGCAACGCTTTAGTTTTATCTCTGAAAGAGTGCGTGGAAAGTAGCAGCTGAACATCAATATTTAACTGTTTTACGAGAGGAATGCTGAACGGCCGACAGTAATTCCAGGGATGCAAGCAACTCAACTTTTTAAAAAATGTCACTGTTTTGAATGTAAAATATGACATAATTTACAATTGATATATGTAACTCATAACTGAATGTGACGAGAAGAGAAACGTTTTGCGTTTGCGACAGATCAGATATTAGTAAGAGTGAACGTGCATATTTTAAAACAAAACCATATTTGCAAATAGTTTAAATTGATTAGGCCTACTTCACAACTGCAGTAGAAATTATTTTATCATTTTTACTTTTATTTATTCCCTTAATCCTTTTAATACGTAATAATTATTTAATTCCTTTAAAATAACAAGCTCTTACTATCATCACCAGAACAAAAACAACAGTCACACAAGAGCCAACCTCATCTGGTAATGCAGTCTTATGTTTCCTCTGTTGGATTTTGTTTTGGCAGAATGTTTCTCTATCTGTAGAATTGAACGGGTGTGTGAGTGTGTTTGTGTTTCTAGATAAAGATTAGCAGAGGTGGAAAGAGTACTAATATCTACATGAGCTCTTTTTATTGTGCTTGTTGATTTGATGGTATTCTTCAGTCATTATTATTATTAGGGCCCGAGCACCGATGGTGTGAGGACCCTTTTGGAATTG
>RJVU01042909.1:581976-597105 GCA_003731715.1 Anabarilius grahami | reverse complement strand
AACAATGCTAGGAAGATTGTTCCAGAGTTTAGGTGCCAAATAGGAGAAGGAGCTACCGCCTGCGGTTGATTTTGATATTCTAGGTATTATCAGCTGGCCTGAATTCTGAGATCGCAATAAACGTGAAAGACTATAATGCATTACAAGCTCGCTTAGGTACTGGGGAGCTAAACCATTTAGTGCATTGTAAGTAATTAGCAAGATTTTAAAATCTATACGATGTTTAACAGGAAGCAAATGCAGTGATGACAGAACTGGGCTAATATGGTCATACTTCCTAGTTCTAGTAAGAACTCTAGCTGCTGCATTGTGTACGAGCTGTAGTTTATTTATCAAGCGGGAGGAACAACCACCCAGTATAGCGTTACAGTAATCTAGCCTTGAGGTTATGAACGCATTAACTAACTGTTCTGCATTTTTCATTGAGAGCATATGTCGTAGTTTAGATATATTTTTAAGATGGAAGAATGCGTTTTTACAGATGCTAGTAACATGGCCTTCAAATGAAAGATTGGTATCAAAGAGCACACCCAGGTTCCTAACTGACGACGAAGACTTAACAGAGCAGCCATCAAGTGTTAGACAGTATTCTAGGTTATTGCATGAAGAAGTTTTCGGTCCAAAAATTAGAATCTCTTTTTTTGTGTGACAAAGTGTTCGTCATGCAGCATGTCTAATTGCGTAAGTACAGTGTTTATTTTGATGATTACATTGATTCTGAATGAGTTTGAGGCTAATACTACACTGTTGTCTCCAACAACAGATTTATAAAGAATGAAGTTGTAAGGCTTGNATAACTGATTAATTTCTAATTGGAAGCACAACCTAAGAATAAGAATCATTTGAAAATGGAGTCAGATTAAACGAGTGAAATTAAGTAAACTTCACAGTGACGCTGAAAAGGCATACACGCGTTAACCTTCGCCCGGCGCGTCGGATTCCGTTTTTGGGCCGATGGGGGGTTCCTTACAAAGTTGTGTTTATGCATTATACAGACTGCAAGTGCTTAAAAAATGAAAATAACGACAGTCTTGTCTCCGTGAATACAGTAAGAAACGATGGTAACTTTAACCACATTTAACAGTACATTAGCAACACGTTAACGAAACATTTAGAAAGAAAATTTACAAATATCACAAAAAAATATCATCTTATCATGAATCATGTCAGTTATTATTGCTCCATCTGCCATTTTTTGCTATTGTCCTTGCTTGCTTACCTAGTCTGTTGATTCAGCTGTGCACATCCAGACGTTCTGCCCTTGTCTAATGCCTTTCATAATGTTGGGATCATGGGCTGGCATATGCAAATATTGGGGGCGTACACCCCGACTGTTACGTAACAGTTGGTGTTATGTTGAGATTCGCCTGTTCTTCGGAGGTCTTTTAAACAAATGAGATTTATATAAGGAGGAGGAAACAATGGAGTTTGAGACTCACTGTATGTCTTTTCCATGTACTGAACTCTTGTTATTTAACTATGCCGCCGAGGTAAATTCAATTTTTGAATCTAGGGCACCTTTAAGTCAGGTGCGTAGGGGAAAATCTATACCTCAAGTTGGCAAGCCAGCTTCAGGAGTCCTCGGAATCTCCCTTTGTCGGTGGACAGGGACGAGGAACTTGTTGACTTCATTCTGCCAGACTGCAGATCCCTGTTCGACAAAGGGACCATTCCTGGATGGGCTAAAAGGACTTACTTAAGGTTAAAGTAGGACAGACTCCATACTTTTCCTTACAAATGCTTCTAAATTAAATAAAAGGTTAAATTGAATTGAATTTTGGATTCTGTTAAGAACATTTTTGAAGAACACTGGTGATCACATTTAAATGATGTTTACTTTTTGCTTTTAAGGGCAGTGAGTGATTAGGGTTGATTTAACCAAAGTTGTATTTGTTGAGTATTTTAGCTGTTGTGATTGAGCAAGCTGTTGTAACCCCCATAAGAAGTTCTTATAGAAAGGTTATTTTTATAATTCCTAATGTAAATAGCTTTTTTATTTTATTATTGCTGCATGATATTATATTATTGTATTCTATATTATTCCACCAATCAAAATGCTGCATATAACCTGAATATAGAAAATCTGCCTAGCAATTGTTGAGCAGTCATGAACGGGTAATTGTGATTGGTTAAACAATTCAAGCTCCGCCCCTGCTGTGCACTGTGTGTTAGTGTGTGAGGGCAATTGGGGAACGCGAGACAAAATACATTCAGAGCGCAAAGAAAAATAAGCTGTACAAACTCTGTGAAATGTTTTAGTTTTTTTTCTGGAAAGCTGGATTAAGAGCTAGAAATGAACATAAGCATCAGAAAGAGGTGCAGAAGATTTGTTATTTTCATTTCTTGTTGATTTCGGAAACGAAAGAACTTTCATTGAATCTCGGTGAGTACTGATTTATGAATCATATGTAGGATTTGGGGACTAGAGTCATGTTTTATGTTATACTTAACTGATAAATGGTTAATTTCACCGAACTGTGTGTGATTACTGAGGGATGATGTGTTATTTTTGTTAACGCGTGTGGAACGGCAAGAACGCTAATTGCTATATTACAAAAATGCAAGTTAACATTGCGATTAACTGCCGACGTGTTCCTATAAATTTTGTTCACTTTGTTTCTGATTATCTGTAAAAGTATTACATTGACTCATTTTAACTTATTAATTAGTTAATTGTCAATTAATATGTGGGAAACATGTATATATGGGTATCATTTTCCGTTATTGTTAACCCGCATCGGCCCGTGGGCGGGCCGTAGTGTGACGTCACAACGTTCACACTTAATTTTCTAACACTTTTGGCATTAATATACCTCCATATTTGGTACCATTTTAAAACTTAGATTCTCAGCTTTACGTAGAATATAATGACTTTTGTTTTTATGTTACACAAAGTAATAAATTAAGGTTTAAATATATAGTCATCCCACATCGCACCCTGCTGTGACGGGGGAAGAAATATGAATATGAATATGTATTTTATATACTTTTCACAAAACGGACAAGTCACATATCATAAGAAAGCTCTCATTCTCAGGAATTCAGCTATATAGTTTATTATAATGTTTTAACATAGTAGTTCCAATAATCTTCGAAAGAATCACGCAGTGAAATATGATCACTGCGTGTAAACAAACACTAACCTCACATTTCTCCACCGATCACTGATTATCTATTCTAAAATCAGCCACAAACTCTATATAATGTTTTACCTTAGGATGTCTTCTTTCGAATGAGCTAATTTATACATTTCTGTGAGCTTTTGTTGCTAAATAATCCACTGTTGAGTCGGCGTATGTCCGCAATGAAAAAATCCCCTCAAATGATGAAACCCGATCTCTATCCAATCTTCACACCATCTGCCAAACTTGCCTGAGTCCTGGGATGATGCGGATGATATACAAATCAGGCACGGCCATTAAGAGGAAGTTGTCAGCGTTAAAAAGAGATGTCAATCAACTTCAAGGTCCAATCGGTTGCTGAGATATTCGACAAATCATTGAAGGAGTGAGGAGGGCGCTCTCTTCGAAACTGACGCACTCACAGCTGCCCTGCGCGCCTGCTGTAAAACGCGACTTACAACAGGGGGCGTTTTGAACAAAGATTTCCGTGTGGATATAAAGTTTGTGTATTGTTTTGGGTTCTAAAATGGTATATGAAGAGGACTGAGTACCAGTGACACGAAATTAAGCAGTTTGGAACAACTTTAAAAGTGAAAGTATGAGGTGTTCGCCATGGGCGCTCTAATGGAAATGTGATCAGCCAACAAAAGGTTCCTATTGTCGAGAGAGACACTGCGCTTGACTGGTAAGCTCTTATATTTCTACATTTATAAGGCTAACACATATTTCTTGATATAATTATTATTCAGAAGTGGGAAAACATAGCAAATAAGCAGTTATTTGACAAAACATGTAGAAAGGGTGTCTTGGATTATCAACGCTGCGTGCGCAACAGCCAATAAACTCAAATAAAATGCAAACTCAAATAAAATGACGCAGTTGTAGTAAACCTGCATGTTGATGTTGTGAAATGTATATTATTACAAATAAAACAACTAAGTATGAGCATAAACGCTGGTTTCTTCGTTTCAGATTGTGAAATGGATCACCAGCACACCTTGGCACAGACGGGCTCACACCAGCAGGGAGCGGGTCAGATGCAGGTGACGCACAAGACCACTGCATCCAGCAGTGATGCACAGCAGTGAAATAATATATATATGTGGTGGATGTGGACACTGTTATAAACTGTAATGCAGTGTTTCTCAACTCCAGTCCTCGGGACCGTATGTATCCCTTATTTAATGCACCTGATTCAGATCATCAGCTCGTTAGGAGAGACTCCATGACCTGATCTGAGTGTGTCAGGTAAGAGAGACATACAAAATGTGCAGAGCAGTGGGTCCCGAGGACTGGAGTTGAGAACCACTGCTGTAATGACTACATTTGATAAGTTATAGAGTCTTGTGTCTCCTGAAAGGAAAATAAAACGGGTGTAAAATAAAAGTATAGTGGGTCTCATTCTTTTATCCCATTTTTCATTTTACTTGTTCTGAATGTCAGAGACAAAGATAAAATGAAGAAAAACAATCAATTATTAAGATAAGTGGTAAATTATATAGCAAAAATAGGATTTTGGGGGTAAAGTAGTTTGAAAAATCATTTTTTTAGCAAAGGACACTCATAGACGCTAAAACATAATTTTACCTTCCTACAGTTATATTTGAATATTTTATATTTACAATATGACAGAGTCAAAATTATTTTTTCTGGTGTATTCTGCTACCTAGTGGAATCAAACAAAACAAACAGCTGGTCAATAGAGCAAGCAGAACCTAAATTACAGCTTTTAAAAGATGGGATTTATAAAAACATAAAATTCGCCTATTTTTTTTTATAAATATTGTAATCTTTTAAACATTTACAACATTATTTTGCAAGTATTGCAAGCTGATTGTTATTTTAAGAAGTTGTCTGTACAATGACACCAACATTTTAAATTTCTTCCACTGTATGTGTGTAGGGCGTACATTTAAACTTGGGTATGTCATATTCAGGCGGAAATACAAAAATGTGCACTTGGGTGGATGAGACTGAACAAAATGTTATAGGAACTTCAATTTTTGTGATTTCAACTTCAAATTTTGAACACAGCTTGGTTAGACATATGGCTTTGAATTTCCATCAATTTTAAAGTACCACACATTCTGTGAAATATAAATTTCACATAAATATAAAATGTTTAATACAGTACATTTGATTTACAGTAAATTTAAACTTTTATAACTTTTCCATACTTGAATTTTTTTAATTGGTTTCACTTCAGCTACAACCTACTGAGTGTCTTCTTTAAAACAAGACCAATCTAGGTCTGTATTCCAAAGCATTCTTGAATAATAACCATTTAAGTTTGGATAGTGCATAAATACTCAAAAAGGTTAAGGGGTAGAAATTGAGTTTTTTTTTTTTTTGTGTGTGTATTCGATATTATTGCTCATGAAAGAATATTTGAGTGATGTGTGTGCCTGCTTCTATGCAGGCCAGGTTTTTTTGTTTTTCCTCTAACTGTCTCTCCCGGATGGAAGATGGCGGGCCACCCAGTTTGATTTTGGTGATCTTCAGTTGATTCGTGCAGAGTGCTCTTTGCTGTCCAGCACTGTAGTAGGATTGTACAAACTTACAACCCACGGATTTCCCCTACTAGACACTTTCTCCAGAAATTGATACCTAAGGAAATTTTACTTCCATTGATTTGGGAAACTAATCTGAGCTCAGCAACGTGAACTTGAGTGAACAGAACTGGTGATCCTTGACTCATTGAGTCATACACCCACACTGATAACGCACCCACACAAATGTTATATTGTAATTGTTGTTCATTCAATACAATTTGTAATTTGTATGCAATTCCTTGTTGTGGTGATTTCAAAGTTTTCTAAAGTGAATTGTTGATTTAGGGTATTTTTATTCGTTCAAACTAACTTAGTATGTACTTACCCGTATGAGGGTTACTCTGTCAATAAAACTTTGTTCCTGCAAAGAGCAACTTGTCATGTATGCTGGAATTAGAAGTGCTAAAGGTTCTACGCTCATATGATCAATCGAGGCAGTGATAGTGTTGGACGACTAAAGACCTGTGCTCAGGGTGAAACAGTAATTCTGAGTTAGTGTTAATGATCTTGTGTGTAGATGCTAGAGACCTGACACTCGCCTGTGAATTTGGGTAGGTAGTGATAGCAGCTTCCCAGATTCGGGAAGGGGAAATACCTTGAGATGCTGTAGCACTACAACTTGCTCTTTGTTTGAATAAGACTTTAATTCTGATTAAGAGAGAAATGTTGAAATGCCACAGCCCAACAAGTTCAACTGACTGATGATCCACACAGAACACAGAAGGACTTCCATTCCCTCCCTTGTGGGAAGGTGCTGCATCACAATGATCACTACAGAGACCGCTTCAAATTCTGTTAATTATTATATTAATTTGATTCCTTTTGATTATTCAGTGGTCTCACAGCAGTTCTTTGTATTCTCTGTTAAACTAACATTCTTAATCTGCTTTCAATAGGTACTAGTTCAGCCTACTGTACATCTTAATGAAAGAAAAGGAAGTTCATTCACAGAAGGGGGAGTTTGACTCAATCAGTTAAAACTGGCTGGATTTGGCATAGTAAGGGCTATTAAATTAATCAAGTAGGGGTAAAGACATAAATAGATTTTTGACTATGCAGAGTTCTCTGGCAAAAAGGGAAATAGGGCACATGGTGTCCAAAGAGAAAACTATGGCTAGAAAAGCAACAATACTGGTCACTCCATTTCGTTTAAAGGTAATTTTCTGGATTTAATAAGAATAATAACTCTAAGATTCCAAATTTTTGAAATCACAAATGCTGTCATCGCCAGGGATATGAGATGGGGATGTTATTTGTCCATGGATCCAAGATTGTGTGGAGATCTCCAATCTTTTTAGTAGTAGCTCATGAGTAACAACAAAAAAAGTTTGAAAATTGTAATTGCGCAATAAATGACAAAGTGCATTTGAGAAATTGAAATCGGCTCCCTCAACTGCAGGCCTAGGTGTATATGATTATTCTAAAATATGTAATTATTTTACCAATGCTGATTGACATTGGACAATTGATAATTAATGTCCTAACGTTTAGACACTGTCGCAAGGGGAATGCCACAGTGTGTCTACGTTTAGTAGCTTCCACCGTCGTCAAAGTTGTGTTACCTGTTCAGATTTGGAGATATTCCACTCCTAACAATACATTCCCCATGTAGTTCACAATCTGCTGAGACAGACAAAAAGGTATGATCCTCTGGCCAGAGGGGGGTGTGTGAAAGTGTGTGTGAAGGATGGTGAGATGGTGTTTGCTGAGACACAAAGTCAAATAAATCATTCCAATCAAAACAGCTGTATCTAAAATGTATTAAATGTATTAAGTGGGCCCACAGGTCAGAATATGCCCAATAAAATAATGGCCATGGATGAATTTGGCTTAAAATCCTGGCCTAGGTTAATTTGTGGCATTGCCACACCTGCGCAGCGCATAACTTGGGAAGGCAGAGAGCAAGCAAGCTTGCCCTGTCCACCCCACACTTAACTGTTTCCTTTTGCAGCATGATGTCATGGTGGATTTTATCGAACTGATTCTGTTCCAAATGTATAATATTTTTATCTGTTACTGTTAACACGAACAAAGTGGGTTGAGTGTTTTCCAGGTAAAAAGGCCTATGCTACAGAGAGAGATGTGCTCGAGAAATTATCTGATGATAATATGTTTCAGTTTGTAAATAAGAGAAAACAGAGTTGAATTGGCTAATTGTAAAGAATACATTTGAAATGTATAGTGCCTGTCGTCCACAAGGTGGATAAATAGTGAGAATGCATTAGATGATAAAACCCATAATTGCGCATGACAGAGAATGGGAAGTTATGGGTTTAAGCCCTGCTCATTGTATTGATAGCAATAAAAGTATGAAAGTTCAAAAAAAGTCAAGTCACCTTTATTTATGTGCTTTTTACAACGCAGATTGTGTCAAAGCAGCTTTACAGTGATAATTGGTGAATAATTTTGTCCAGCTTAAGTAAATTCAGTATTGATTCATTCGGTTGTAAAAATCAATAATTAGTTAATTTATCTGTATATCAGCACTGGAGAAAACAGTGATGTCATCGTCCAGCTCAGTTCTGTTTGCATACAATGGTGTCAATGCAGGCAGATCAAAAACATTGTTAAATATCAAGTGTCCCCAACTAAGTAAGCCAGAAGCGACAGTGGCAAGGAACCCAAACTCCATCAGGTGACATCAGATGACAAAACATTGATAAGAATGGAGAGAAAAGCCTTGGGAGAAACCAGGCTCAGTCGGGGGGCCAGTTCTCCTCTGGCCAACAGCAAAGAGTGCATGATTATGATGCATTGGTATTGGCATTTACAGACATTCTAAACTCTATTGGAGTTAGACAACACGTGTCAGGACCCACTCATTGTCGTAATCATACTTTAGATTTAATATTGTCACACGGAATCGATATTGATATTGATGCCGTTGTAATTCTGCAGCAGAGTGACGACATCTCAGATCATTATCTAGTCTCATGTATACTACATTTAGTCAAGGCTGCAAAACTGCCTCCCTGCCACAAATATGGTAGAACCATCACTTCTACCACCAAAGATCGCTTTATAAATAATCTTCCTGATCAGTTTCATCGCCTTAGCATACCAGACAGCTTAGAAGACCTCTGTCTTTTCCAGCACATTAGACTCAGTTGCTCCTTTGCGCTTAAAAAAGATTAAGGAAATTAACCCTCTGGAGTCTGAGGCTGATTTGGGGCCTGGTGAAGTTTTGACATGCCCTGACATTTGTGCTTTTTTCAGTTGTTCATAAACATATTAATGGAAAAAGTGTCATTACACTGTATTCAGCACGAACTAGGCTACCATAATATGTGAGAAACATTTATGTACATGTTTGTATTTTTGAAGGAATAACGTTTATGCGTGGTTATTGAAAAAACAAAAAACTTAAGTCACTGAAATAAGGCAAAAAAAATAATATTATATATGTGTTCACATGAGTTCTGGGTATTGGAGATTGTAGACTAGAGTTTTTGCTTCAAAATGATGTAAAAATTATCCTGCCTACTCATTCATATAAAACAATAGAGAGATTTAAATTTTGTAAGACACTTTTTGTCAAGAAACACAGTATGCGTGGAGGCGTGAATCATCATGAATAATCCTGTAATTCACACCTGAGAAGACAAAAGAATCGCATAAAAGACCTGTAATGACCTGCATAATAATGAGGCCTTTCAGTCAGGTAGGCTGTGAAAAAACCCTCTGCGATCATGTCTCAAGCTCATCATGGTGTATATCAAACATTCAGAAAAAACAGCAATACTGTGAAATATTATTACAATTTAAAATAATGGTATTCTATTATATACTTTAATATATAATGTATTTCTGTGATGCAAAGTGTCTGAACAATTATGTTATCTCTGTGGCATTTCATATAGGCTTTTAGCTTAAAAGCATGCACATTTGGAGAAATATTGATGGATTCTCATATGTTTGTCAATTTTCTATACAGAGGAGTAATATTTATTCAATATTTATTGTCATCACTGTTAGTGCTGGATACAGTGTTTTCAATTCATACTTGCAGCCGGATGGCGCTCTGTGCACCTTTAGTCCACAAATGCCTCCTAAAGAAGAACAGGCCATGTGACAATCCAGGAGCTAACCAAACTAACAGAGGCTTCCAGAGATCGCTAACTATGGCTATGCAAAACACTTTTGAAGACAATAAATACACGATTGAGACGATGTATACATTAGGGGTGCAACGGTTCAAATTGCTCACGGTTCGGTTTGTATCACGGTTTTAGGGTCACGGTTTTGGTACGGTTCGGTATGTGCTATGTTTAGGGAAAATAGGACTACTGTCAAATAAAAATAAAGAAAATAAGAACAAACAATCAAACTACAAGCAACATCTCAAATAAGTACAATAAAGCAAATATTCAAATAAAAATAGACAGCGCTTTTCAGGTTTTTCAGGTATCTAACAGTAGTTTTCAGGTACAGAAAATGGATAAAGTAATCAAATATAAAATAACACTGCATGTTATCTTTACTGTATAAAATAAATAAAGATTAATCATTATTGAAGTTACAAAAACTATTCAGTCAAGAGCAGTGAGTGATTTCTTTGTTATTTGTTGTTTGATTTAACATTAAAAACAGGCAGCAGGAATAGTTTTTTTTTTCCCTTTAAGACATGCACGATCCAGTACATACTGTTACACATGCGCTGTCTTTCTCGACTAATATACGTTCACTTAAGACATAACCGACTATGTTTGCTAGGATACTCGCCAAGACGGGCATGTTGACATCATTTTTGTATGAATTTGTCCGCTGAAGCGCAAGACTTGAAAGAACTCAGTATTTGCGCGCTGTCTGAAATAAGCGTGTGCGCGCTTCGGATGAGCGCACACAAATCTTCTCACAGCGCGTGCGAGTTCTCTTTCGCGTCTTGTTCTTGAAGGTTTAAATCAGCAAGGCTTAAATGAGTTTAGTTTAAACACAGATAGCAACGTGTGCTGTTCAGGTCTCACCTGCGCTCGCGCGCTATCAACACCCGGGTGATGACGGCGTAAAGGACTGGACATTAGAGCATACGGCCCTCGCAGTTAACAGTTTACAAAGAGTGACTGTTTTGTCCATGCTTTTTGATTGCTGTTGTTGTAACGTTTTGCGCATCCATCGACTGAAACATTCATTATCTGAACTCTGTCTGTCTTCCACGTTGCTATTTTAAACAAACCATATTAACCAATAGGTGCGTCGTCATTCGAGATTGACCGCGGTGCAAGTGCGTACCGAACCGAAAGTGGAGAACCGCACGGTTTGATTTTTTACCGAGAACCGTTGCACCCCTAGTATACATGTATTGCCTCAGAATTTGCATCTGAATAGCGCTGGCTCTGTGGGCGTGGCCGCATTAGCGGATAATGAGCTGAATCACGGGCGTCTGACATGGCTCTTTTTTCATACAGATTATGAAAAATATACAGAACTCTGGGGGTACTCTGGGGGTACTCTGGGGGTACTCTGTGTTCGGGCCGATTACCAAGCTCTGAGCCCTCTCCCTGGACAGCATGCCAAATACGTTTACCAATTAATTTACCTGACTTATTTGTAAGTGTGAACTCGTGAAGTTACAGTTAATTTTCTGTGAACTATCAGACTGGACTTCGTTCAGAGGGAGACGAGAGATCACGCATCATGTTAGTTTTCTTTATTTTGCAAAAAGCACAACATTTTGTTTTTACTCTGAGTCTACACAAATAAAAGAAGATATTCCACAGATTAAAATGGTGTTTAACTCTTAATTGTATGTGCAACATTGACGGAGTATTTTGAGTCTCTTTCACACTGGTAAGAAAAAAATCGAGGTGGTATCGCCGGCTATACCTCAGACTCTAGAGTGTTAATCCAATGCTGTGGTACAACTAGCACACTCCGGCCCTAAAGGGAGCTGCCAGGAAAATAGAGCGCAGCTGGAAGAAAACAAAAGTTTTTCGCATTTCGTGGAGAGAGAGAATGATTGAGTACGGAAAGGCCTTAAAAACTACTAGATCTGCCTATTTTTCAAATCTTTTAGAAGAAAATAAACACAACCCTAGGTATTTATTTGATACAGTGGCTAAATTAACAAGAAATAAAGCTTCAACTTCTGATGTTTCCAAACAGCACAGCAGTAATGACTTTGTGAACTTCTTTACTTGCAAGATTGACAATATTAGAGAGAAAATTATAACCATGCAACCGTCTACTACAGTATCGCGTCAGATTCAAAAATTCTAATTCAAAAATTCAATTCATTCACTGCTTTAGGAGAGGAAGAATTGTCTAAACTTGTTAAATCATCAAAATCAACAACATGGATGTTAGACCCTATGCCGACTAAGCTATTGAAAGAGATGCTTCCAGAGGTCGTAGATCCTCTTCTTAATATCGTTAATTCGTCTTTATCACTAAGATACGTACCAAAAAGTTTTAAGCTGGCTATTATTAAACCTCTTATTAAAAAAACACAACTTGATCCTAGAGAATTAGTCAATTACAGGCAGATCTCAAATCTCATTTTTCTGTCAAAAATACTAGAAAAGGCAGTATCATCACTATTGTGTTCCTTTTTAGAAAGAAATAGTATCTGTGAGGATTTCCAGTCAGGATTTAGACTGCACCATAGTACTGAGACTGCTCTCATTAAAGTTACTAATGATTTGCTCTTATCATCAGATCGTGGTTGTATCTCTCTATTAGTGTTATTGGATCTTAGTGCTGCATTTGACACTATCGATCACAACATTCTTTTAAATAGACTATTTTTTAAACTATTTTTAAATAGTTCAAATCTTACTTATCTGACCGTTATCACATTCGTAGTAGTAAACAAAAAGGTCATATCGATCACAAGTTCAATATGGAGTACCACAAGGCTCAGTACTAGGACCGTTGCTTTTCACTCTGTACATGCTACCCTTGGGAGTTATCATTAGGAAGCATGGCGTTAGTTTTCACTGTTACGCTGATGATACTCAGCTCTGTATTTCTTCACGCCCTGACGAAACTTACCAATTCACAAAATTAACGAAATGCATAGCTGATATAAAAAATTTAATGACCAATAATTTTTCTTACTACTAAATTCAGAAAAAACTGAGATTCTAATTTTTGGACCAAAAACTTCTTCACTTAATAACCAAGAATACTGTATAACACTTGATGGCTGCTCTGTTAAGTCTTTGTCGTCAGTTAGGAACCTGGGTGTGCTCTTTGAGACCAATCTTTCATTTGAAGACCATGTTTCTAGCATCTGAAAAAACTGCATTCTTCCATCTTAAAAATATATCTAAACTACGATATATGCTCTCAATGAAAAATGCAGAACAGTTAGTTTATGCGTTCATGACCTCAAGGCTAGATTACTGTAATGCTCTACTGGGTGGTTGTTCCGCTCGCTTGATAAATAAACTACAGCTCGTACGAAATGCAGCAGCTAGAGTTCTTACTAGCACTAGGAAGTATGACCATATTAGCCCAGTTCTGTCAACACTTCATTGGCTTCCTGTTAAACATCGTATAGATTTAAAATCTTGCTAATTACTTACAAAAGCACTAAATGGTTTAGCTCCCCAGTACCTGAGCGAGCTCTTAATGCATTATAGTCCTTCAGAATTCAGGCAAGCTGATAATACCTAGAATATCAAAATCAACCTCAGGCGGTAGATCCTTCTCCTATTTGGCACCTAAACTCTGTAACAATCTACCTAGCATTGTTCGGGAAGCAGACACACTCTGTCAGTTTAAATCTAGACTAAAAACGCATCTCTTTAACACTAGAAGCGCCAGAATTCCAAAACTACTAGAACAGCCGTGAGCGGTCATTTTGACCGCTATATTATAAACTCTATAATCTCTAAATAAATTGCCCAAATGAGAGATTAATGTATTAACTGTGTTAGGATATCTTTCAAAAAAACAAATAACACCAACATGTAAATTTTTTATTTAGTTAAAAATGATAATTATAAATTTAGAAATGTTCGCATCATTTCATAGTAAAATGTAATTATTGAATATTCAGTATTTCTCTGTATTTATTTTACATAACTCAGAACAACAAAATAACATTTAAAATGATCTATTATGAAAAAAAAATGTTACAACATTTATGATACATTATAACACAGAACATAAGCTGGAAACAAGCAGCTCTAAAGTTAAAAAGAGTCACGAACGAAGTTTGGAACCATAAAACAATTACGCTACAAATTTTATATTAAATAAATATATCTATATCGTGCTCGGCTATTTAAGATTCACAGTCAGTCAACACAAGTTACTTCTGTTCTTCTCACACAATTTCCACACACGGGTTTGTGGCATTTGCAGCAGGTGTCGTGCGTTTTATTTTGTTTGCAGATTCTCCGCACCTGGCACTGTCTCCGTTTTGGTGTCAGTTGCGGGGGTTGATTTTGCTTTTGGTTGGGACCTTGTGTCAACTGCGATGCTGCCCTTTTTCCCTCCATGAACTCCGCTCTCAGCTCCTCTGCCAGTCGCAGCAGGAACTTCCTCCGGGCAATATTGCTGCTGGTGCACTCCTTGAAGAGGTCACGCTGTCCTGTCTGACTCGCGCCAATTCTGTAAACGCTCCCTATAAACTCTTTATAAATCTATTTTTTAAAAGGCAATAATAATTTGTAGTCCAAGAATTTGTATTTATAATCAAATGACCATATGCTAATAGTACTGGAGACGCTGACAGACACAATAAACCGCGGGAAAGAACGATAGAATCGCGCAAGATTTAGAGCGGTCAATATGACCGTTATGGCTTTAATAGGTAGAAATGCTCATATATTTTTTGCCTTTTATGTAATTTATATAAAATCTATTGTAAGTAAAAATAGAAACACTTTTAGGAAAAGTCACAAACTAGCAAGATTGTATTTTTTTATTCAACAAAGTTATTGTACATATACATTTCAAAACGGTCATTTTGACTGTCATGGCAGTTCTAGTGTTAAGGGAATGTGGCCAAGGAACCAAAGGGAACCTCGGCCAGTCACTTAGAGGGGAATGAAGTCACCCCTAATGCCACCAGGGAGGCCGACCTGGTCTTGTTAAGGAACAGACTTAGTTCAGGCCAACCCTGTCTGAATACAGAGCCTCTAAAACGCATACTTCAAGAAGATAGTAAGTAAGAGTGACTGCAATGAGGCAGAAACCAACTCAAACCCACGCGTAGAGACGGGCATCCTGGAGAGCAGAACTCAGCTGAGTGCTACGAACCCTCATATCGAGGGGAGATAATCCACTCATCCTAGGATCTAACCAGTGCTTAATTAACGCACTGAGGAGGCTGTGCGCTAGAGAACCCTGATAAAGAGGAGCACAAACAAGCCTGGGGCTGAATCTTAGGAGGAGGCCTGATTAAGGCCTACCACCATGATCAGCTTAGGGAGCTAAGCACTATTAAAAACACAACCCTGAAAGGGAAGTACAAAGCTCACCTAACAGGTGGACCATGCAAAGGG
>RJVU01042909.1:514191-581323 GCA_003731715.1 Anabarilius grahami | reverse complement strand
AGCAGGAACTTCCTCCGGGCAATATTGCTGCTGGTGCACTCCTTGAAGAGGTCACGCTGTCCTGTCTGACTCGCGCCAATTCTGTAAACGCTCCCTATAAACTCTTTATAAATCTATTTTTTAAAAGGCAATAATAATTTGTAGTCCAAGAATTTGTATTTATAATAAAATGAGCATATGCTAATAGTACTGGAGACGCTGACAGACACAATAAACAGCGGGAAAGAACAATAGAATCGCGCGAGATTTAGAGCGGTCAATATGACCGTTATGGCTTTAATAGGTAGAAATGCTCATATATTTTTTGCCTTTTATGTAATTTATATAAAATCTATTGTAAGTAAAAATAGAAACACTTTTAGGAAAAGTCACAAACTAGCAAGATTTTATTTTTTTATTCAACAAAGTTATTGTACATATACATTTCAAAACGGTCATTTTGACCGTCATGGCAGTTCTAGTGTTAACCTGGCATACACATAAACAATTTATATGTTTGAATCTGTTAAAAGAATGTTAGGCTGCATAAATTAGGTCAGCCGGAACCGGAAACATTTTCTATAACACTAGATGTACTCGTTACATCAGAAGAAGAATGGCATCTACGCTAATATTAGTCTCACTTTTTATCCCGAGGATCGAGGACCTGTGCCTTGACATAATCACAATGCAGCCCTGAAGTATCAGTAGAGACTGAGTCAACTAGATCATCCATTGTGAAGGCCTCATCGACAACACAGCCAGTGGCACAATTCCTCTGGGAGAAGTCTCCAAGTCCTGAAGAAGTTTTGACATGCCCTGACATTTGTGCTTTTTTCAGTTGTTCATAAACATATTAATGGAAAAAGTGTAATTACACTGTATTCAGCACAAACTAGGCTACCATAATATGTGAGAAACATGTATGTACATGTTTGTATTTTTGAAGGAATAGCGTTTATGCGTGGTTATTGAAAAAAACAAAAAACTTAAGTCACTGAAATAAGGCCAAAAAAATAATATTATATATGTGTTCACAAGACTTCTGGGTATTGGAGGTTGTAGACTAGAGTTTTTGCTTCAAAATTATGTAAAAAATTATCCTGCCTACTCATTCATATAAAACAATAGAGAGATTTAAATTTTGTAAGACACTTTTTGTCAAGAAACACAGTATGCGTGGAGGCGTGAATCATCATGAATAATCCTGTAATTCACACCTGAGAAGACAAAAGAATCGCATAATATAAAAATATTAGCGTAGATGCCATTCTTCTTCTGATGTAATGAGTACATCTGGTTTTATAGGAAGTGTTCCCGGTTCCGGCTGACCTAATTTATGCAGCCTAACAATCCAGAATGTGTCTGCTTCCCGAACAATGCTAAGAAGATTGTTCCAGAGTTTAGATGTCAAACAGGAGAAGGATCTACCGCCTGCGGTTGATTTGGATATTCTAGGTATTATTAATTGGCCTGAATTCTGAGATCGCAATAGACGTGAAGGACTATAATGTGTTAAGAGCTCACTCAGATACTGGGGAGCTAAACCATTTAGTGCTTTGTAAGTGATTAGCAAGATTTTAAAATCTGTATGATGTTTAATAGGGAGCCAATGTCGTAGCATATGTCGTAGTTTAGATATATTTTTAAGATGGAAGAATACGGTTTTACAGATGCTAGAAACATGACTTTCAAATGAGAGATTGGTATCAAAGAGCACACCCAGGTTCCTAACTGATGACGAAGACTTAACAGAGCAGCCATCAAGTGTTAGACAGTATTCTAGGTTATTACGTGCAGAGATTTTTGGTCCAAAAATTAGAATCTCAGTTTTTTCAGAATTTAGTAGTAGGAAATTACTGGTCATCCATTTTTTTATATCAGCTATGTATTCCATTAATTTTGTGAATTGGTAAGTTTTGTCAGGGCGCGAAGAAATAGAGCTGTCAGCGTAACAGTGAAAGCTAATGCCATGCATCCTAATTATATCTCCCAAGGATAGCATGTACAGAGTGAAAAGCAACGGTCCTAGTACTGAGCCTTGCGGTACTCCATATTGAACTTGTGATCGATATGACCTCTTCGTTTACTACTACGAATGTGATAACGGTCAGATAAGTAAGATTTGAACCATGCCAATGCAATTCCACTAATGCCAACATAGTTTTCGAGTCTATTCCAAAGAATGTTGTGGTCGATAGTGTCGAATGCAGCACAAAGATCCAGTAACACTAATAGAGAGATACAACCACAATCTGATGTGAAGAGCAAATAATTTGTAACTCTAATGAGAGCAGTCTCAGTACTATGGTACGGTCTAAATCCTGACTGGAAATCCTCACAGATACCATTTCTTTCTAAAAAGGAACATAGTTGTGATGACACTGCCTTTTCTAGTATTTTTGACAGAAAAGGTAGATTTGAGATCGGCCTGTAATTGACTAATTCTCTAGGATCAAGTTGTGTTTTTTTAATAAGAGGCTTAATAATAGCCAGCTTAAAAGTTTTCAATAAATATCCTAGTAATGATGAATTAATGATATTAAGAAGAGGATCTATGACCTCTGGAAGCATCTCTTTCAATAGCTTACTCGGTATAGGGTTTAACATACATGTTGTTGGTTTTGATGATTTAACAAGACAATTCTTCCTCTCCTGAAGCAGCGAATGAATGGATTTCTTTTTAGGATTGTGTTTATTTTCTTCTAAAAGATTTGAGAAATAAGCAGATCTAGCAGTTTATAAGGACTTTCTATACTCAATCATTCTCTCCACAAAAAGCAAAAAACTTCTAGTTTTGTTTTCTTCCACCTGTGCTCCATTTTTCTGGCTGCTCCCTTAAGAGCCCGAGTGTGCTTGTTGTACCACGGCATTGGACTAATTTCCTTAATGTTCTTTAAGCGCAAAGGAGCAACTGATTCTAATGTGCTGGAAAAGAGAGAGTCAATAGTTTCTGTTATTAAGCTATCTGGTATGCTAAGGAGATGAAACTGAACAGGAAAATTATTTATAAAGCAATCTTTAGTGGTAGAAGTTGTAACGCCAGTTGCAACGCCAACCAACTTTCGAATTTTTGGTATGCTTTTAGCCTGCTGAACTGTGCATGTAAATCACGAATCGGCTCCGGCCGGTCTAAGAAAGACTGGGATTTGGCATCTTTGTGGCCCTGTCAGAAACTAAACAGAGAACCCCAGTCCCCAGCTCTGGGGACTTCAAAAGCATCACCCCCTTGTGTGTTAAGGACCATGTGACTACATACCAGACAGCCCTAAAAAATCCTAATGCACACCCCACACACACACAAACACACAGAAACCTGCATGAAGATTGCATGCACAAATATGACTGTGCCTAAGTGTACCCGCCGTTGTATTTTAAATTGCATATATGTAGCCCTAGTGTATAAGCTATGACCGTAGTGTGTTAGTGTCATCCTAAACGATGAGATTCGACTATACCGTATCTTCCCTGTTTGTATAACTGTATCTTCCCTTTTATGTTTTTGCCACCTGACAAGTTTGGTTTCTTTGTAAAGCTCTCTTTATGTCTCATTCAACAATGTATGTCACATTACTGTAAAATGCATTGTTCTATTTTTAATGGTACTGTGAAGAAAAAACACTCTGATCTGATACTTCTTAAATTATGCAAATCGAGCTGCAAGACAAGACAAAGAAAGTTTTGCCCGCCACACATTGCACCCTGACCGTTGGCTTGTTTGTCCATAAAAGACAAGCAAGTTTGCTTTGTCTCTCGATTGTCCCTGAATTGTCCATCGTCTCTCCCGGACGTCTCAGGCGACCCCGCTTCCATCACGCGCTCATCTTCTTTCGGGACCACCATCTCCGGCGAAACAAACTTTCAATCCGTTTAAATCTTCCCGCGGAAACGGAAGAAGCCAACGAAATGCAGCAGCACTGAACCGAAACTCTGCGAGCAAACTAACTGCAAGTACCGCTTCTCTATCTTAGATGCGATAACAGTCATACGACTTAATGATACTGATTCTTTGCTGGGTCTCAAGGACTGTTAGTAAGTTTTGCTACTTGTCTTCTCTCTTTTCCTGCCTTTACTTTCGCTTTTGTATATATGTATATCCTCTGTGTATATTTAGATGTATAACCTCTGTATTAGTAGTTGTCATATATTAAACATATTATATTCCTGCTTGATTGTTCTGCTGCTCATCCAGAAAGACCAGGTCACTTCAACGTTTTAGATCCAGCAACACTGCTTTACGCTTTGATGCTATAATAGGAATTTATTCTCGTGGCCAGAGAACAACATTCTTTTTATAATAGTCTGTGAGGAAACTAACGGTTTGCTGGACAAACTGGGATAGTTTCTCTAAACAACTATTAAACTAGAACTGATCATATTGGTAATTGATTATAATTCATTGTAATTAATTCACAATATATCTGCATAATTCTGTAAGAGTGGAACTCCTACAGGGGTTCAGGCTGTAAGGTTTGCCGAGCGACTAAAGAAACTTTATCAGCAAAATGGTAGAAGCTGTACATTTCTTGTCTATTACCACCCACTGCAACTTATACCAACGACGGAAATAAGCGCAGTTACAATAGCAAAATATGTGGGAGAGCGTTGCTATAGTGTGACAATACTGTATTGCAATAGGGAGCACATTAAAGTTAATACTGAATCAAAACTAGTTAGCACATAATTTGTAATAGAAAGGGTTTAATGACAATATCTGATTATGGTTACACTTAAAATAATTACAAAATAGATGTATGAGATGATAAAATAATATACCATTAATCGTATACAGCATGTATGTTAAAAGTTACCTGAGAGAGAGAAAGAGAAAGAGAGAGAGAGAAAGAGAGAGAGAGAGAGAGAGAGAGACAGAAAAAGAGCAGAGCATAGAAAAGAGAGCAGAGCATAGGAAAAGAGACAGAGCGATAGTTACAATGTTCTTTTATCCCTTCCTTGACCATGTGACCGAAACCCAAATGTGAGACATTCAAACTGACCAATCAGAAGATTAAAACTTCCCCCCACTGTACTAAAGGTGTGACCATTTGTAGACCCCCGATGTACACACATCTTGGCCTACAGGCCTTGATCGCTATCAACACCTTTGTGTCTTCCAAATGGCCCTTGTAGCAAGAGAGAGGGGGTTGAAACACTAAAGCAAATGTCTTTGTTCATTTTAAAATATCTTTAGATATTTTCAATTCTTACAGTCCCTCCTTGGCACCGTTGGCCACATTCATGGAGTCCAAAGGTGGCACATTCCATGAAGACATGCTTTCTGTTGTGTGTAGATCTCATCTTCAGACTTCTTGTCCAAACTTGTTGCAATAGCAGTCGGTCAGTCTTCAGTCTTTGTTCTCCGTTCAGTCCTGCATGAGAAGGTCCATCAAATGGTGTTGCACCATTCATAGATATGCAAATCATCCATCGATCACTTCACACCTCCACAAGAATCAGGCACTGATAATGGTAGAACTCAGTTGTCTCTCCTTTGAGACAAGACACAGGATTTGAACAGCAGCAGGGATCCTGTGATTTAAAGAACATATAGCACAACAAACAGCAAAAGCATACATATGGCATTTTTCATTGGTCAGAGGTTTGATGTGGTCAGATTAAATTTGTCTCTGGCAATAAGCCCTTAAATCGATGTACTTGATAAAGTGGTCAAGGCAAGAATAAAAGAAGATCTTACAAGCTCTTACATTGTTTTTGGAAACAGTGAAATAAATTGCGTAATAACAAAACAACAAATGTTGGTTTAAAACACCCCATTTCATGAAGAGTATAAACAAAATATTCAGTGTAACCAAATACAGAGATTAATTTGAATAAATGTAATAATTGTTACAAGTCAAATGGACAAAATACAAAGAAACAAATCAAATAAGCTTCAGAATTGTTTCAAATGCATTAATGATAATACAAATTTTGTGCTTAAGTAAGAATGAGAAATACTAACATACATTTTGATATTTAATTTGGTGAGACAAATAACAAAGTGATTTAGTAAATCCAAAGAAAAAAACAACAACAAAAACTGGATGAAATTCACAGTTATAATGCAGTCTAGACTTAAAGACTTAAAAAACATCATATGCATACATTTTGTGAGACATATGTAGATGTAGATTTGACTTTGTGTTTGAAGATCAAATCTATGTGGCTGCATTTAGCTGTGACTATGTGTAAATCAATCATGCTCCAAACAAAGGTGAGAAGGTTTTACAATTGTGATGCAAATTTGGTCCTGTTGTAACAGGGAGCCAGCTTGAAAATGTATGTATGAGGTGTGATCTGGCTCCAATCTTTCTGCACCAATGTTTTTGTTAAGGAGCATGATAAAGTGCAAAGTTCAGAGTTTCTGAATCCTGTTGTGAGGAAAGCATTTTCATGGTTAATACGATTGTGAATCACATTGTAGCCACATGGCAATTCTGTGCTCCTGTACATGGTTTTACTCTAGCTATATGGAAAATAGCAGAGTTTTCCACTTAGGACGCAAACAAATATAACATAGTCACACATGCAACTAGAAATTGCAATACAATTCCAGTAGTACACTTATTATTCCAACTTACACAAGACACATGGTCTAGAATGGATAGAATCTACAACCTTTAACCTAAGTGTTTCATACAACACTTCCAGTAAATCAATCGTGTTTTTTAAAGAATAAACGCAGCTAGTCTATGTGTACATATAGTATCACAAACAACTTTAATGTGTTCTATGCACACAATGTGTTTAGCACAATTACAAATTTGAAAATACAAACAGGATAATTGCTATTGAGCTGCTAATCCACTAGCAAGTGAAGTTAATAGCTGGAGGCCTTGCATGAACAATGCAGTTAACTCACTTAGAGTTTTACCTGCAAATGAGCACTGATCTTTGCTCTTAGAATGTGGTTTCCTACTTTTCTGAAAATAAGGTGGAGGTCTACCCCTACCCAGTGACCAGCATTTGTCCTCTGTATGGCCTATTTTCTGACAGGAAATGCAAAACCTGTTCTCTTTGCCACAGGGTTGTTTGCTGTGTTCTCCTGGAGTTTGAGGGTTTTCATGACTCTCTAATGCTTGGACACCATGCGTTCTGGTACATGACTCTGCGCTATTACGGTGCTGCATCACCTTAAGAACTGAAATAGGCACACTTTCTTGAGCAGTGGCCTCTGAACAAAACATTCCAGATTCATTAGAGCAATTCACTTCATCTAAGAAGTGAACATGCTTTTTAGCCCCATCGCTGTTAAGCATTTTGGGAGACTTTTGAGCATTTAGCTTAGCCTTGAGCTCTGCAATGGTCTCATTGTGTTTTTTACACTTTTCAGTCAGGTCTAACTGCTCAGCTAGTAAATTATCCAGCTGTGACTGAAGATCTTGAATCTTTGCCTCACACTTTTGTACCTCTGCATTTTTAGAATGCACTTCTTTACATTTAGCATCTATACTTGAAAATAGATGTGTGGTCACATCACGCAGCTGCGCACAAGTTATGAAGTTTAAAGCCTCAATTATTTCACCACGTTTTGATTTCTTTTGGTGTTTGCCAATTATGTCCCACCATTTGAGCATTTCATCATCTGAACATTTAATCCCAATATATTGTTTCTTGAGTTTGCACAAAGTAGGCTCAACTTTTTTGCTCCATAAAGCAAACAATACTTCACACTTTCCAGAAATTTTCCCTTCCATCCCTGAGGAGATCTGAATATCATACCATTAAACAATTAAAACAGACTTACCCATTCCTTGCTGAGATGGTCAGCTTTAATCCATTCACAAGATCAACTGTGAAAAAATGTCCTCATTCTGATGACCGATCAAAGTAGATTTCAGAAAACTCACTGCAAGGGATCCCGGGTTTCGGCACCATCTGTAAGGGTGGAACTCCTACAGGGGTTCAGGCTGTAAGGTTTGCCGAGCGACTAAAGAAACTTTATCAGCAAGATGGTAGAAAACTGTACATTTCTTGTCTATTACCACCCACTGCAACTTATACCAACGACGGAAATAAGCGCAGTTACAATAGCAAAATATGTGGGAGAGCGTTGCTATAGTGTGACAATACTGTATTGCAATAGGGAGCACATTAAAGTTAATACTAAATCAAAACTAGTTAGCACATCATTTGTAATAGAAAGGGTTTAATGACAATATCTGATTATGGTTACACTTAAAATAATTACAAAATAGATGTATGAGATGATAAAATAATATACCATTAATCGTATACAGCATGTATGTTAAAAGTTACCTGAGAGAGAGAAAGAGAAAGAGAGAGAGAGAGAGAGAGAGAGAGAGAGAGAGAGAGACAGAAAAAGAGCAGAGCATAGAAAAAAGCCCAGAGCATAGAAAAAGAGCCAGAGCGATAGTTACAATGTTCTTTTATCCCTTCCTTGACCATGTGACCGAAACCCAAATGTGAGACATTCAAACTGACCAATCAGAAGATTAAAACTTCCCCCCACTGTACTAAAGGTGTGACCATTTGTAGACCCCCGATGTACACACATCTTGGCCTACAGGGCTTGATCGCTATCAACACCTTTGTGTCTTCCAAATGGCCCTTGTAGCAAGAGAGAGGGGGTTGAAACAGTAAAGCAAATGTCTTTGTTCATTTTAAAATATCTTTAGATATTTTCAATTCTTACAGTCCCTCCTTGGCACCGTTGGCCACATTCATGGAGTCCAAAGGTGGCACAGTCCATGAAGACATGCTTTCTGTTGTGTGTAGATCTCATCTTCAGACTTCTTGTCCAGACTTGTTGCAATAGCAGTCGGTCAGTCTTCAGTCTTTGTTCTCCGTTCAGTCCTGCATGAGAAGGTCCATCAAATGGTGTTGCACCATTCATAGATATGCAAATCATCCATCGATCACTTCACACCTCCACAAGAATCAGGCACTGATAATGGTAGAACTCAGTTGTCTCTCCTTTGAGACAAGACACAGGATTTGAACAGCAGCAGGGATCCTGTGATTTAAAGAACATATAGCACAACAAACAGCAAAAGCATACATATGGCATTTTTCATTGGTCAGAGGTTTGATGTGGTCAGATTAAATTTGTCTCTGGCAATAAGCCCTCAAATCGATGTACTTGATAAAGTGGTCAAGGCGAGAATAAAAGAAGATCTTACAAGCTCTTACATTGTTTCTGGAAACATTGAAATAAATTGCGTAATAACAAAACAACAAATGTTGGTTTAAAACACCCCATTTCATGAAGAGTATAAACAAAATATTCAGTGTAACCAAATACAGAGATTAATTTGAATAAATGTAATAATTGTTACAAGTCAAATGGACAAAATACAAAGAAACAAATCAAATAAGCTTCAGAATTGTTTCAAATGCATTAATGATAATACAAATTTTGTGCTTAAGTAAGAATGAGAAATACTAACATACATTTTGATATTTAATTTGGTGAGACAAATAACAAAGTGATTTAGTAAATCCAAAGAAAAAAACAACAACAAAAACTGGATGAAATTCACAGTTATAATGCAGTCTAGACTTAAAGACTTAAAAAACATTATATGCATACATTTTGTGAGACATATGTAGATGTAGATTTGACTTTGTGTTTGAAGATCAAATCTATGTGGCTGCATTTAGCTGTGGCTATGTGTAAATCAATCATGCTCCAAACAAAGGTGAGAAGGTTTTACAATTGTGATGCAAATTTGGTCCTGTTGTAACAGGGAACCAGCTTGAAAATGTTTGTATGAGGTGTGATCTGGTTTTAAATCTTTCCGCACCAATGTTTTTGTTAAGGAGCTTGATAAAGTGCAAAGTTCAGAGTTTCTGAATCCTGTTGTGAGGAAAGCATTTTCATGGTTAATACAATTGTGAATCACATTGTAGCCACATGGCAATTCTGTGCTCCTGTACATGGTTTTACTCTAGCTATATGGAAAATAGCTGAGTTTTCCATTTAGGAGGCAAATAAATTCAACATAGTCACACATGCAACTAGAAATTGCTACACAATTCCTGTACTGCACTTATTATTCCAATTTACACAAGATGCATGGCCTAAAATGCATAGCATCTACAACCTTTAACCTAAGTGTTTAATCCAACACTTACAGTAAAGCAATCATGTGTTTTAAAGAATAAACGCAGCTAGTCTATGTGTACATATAGTATCACAAACAACTTTAATGTGTTTTCAATGCGCACAATGTGTTTAGCACAATTACAAATTTGAAAATACAAACAGAATCATTGCTATTGGGCTGCTAATCCACTAGCAAGTGAAGTTAATAGTTGGAGGCCTTGCATGAACAATGCAGTTAACTCACTTAGAGTTTTACCTGCAATTGAGCGTTGATCTTTACTCTTAGAATGTGGTTTCCTACTTTTCTGAAAATAAGGTGGAGGTCTACCCCTACCCAGTGACCAGCACTTGTCCTCTGTATGGCCTATTTTCTGACAGGAACTGCAAAACCTGTTCTCTTTGCCACAGGGTTGTTTGCTGTGTTCTCCTGGAGTTTGAGGGTTTTCATGACTCTCTAATGCTTGGACACCATGCGTTCTGGTACATGACTCTGCGCTATTACGGTGCTGCATCACCTTAAGAACTGAAATAGGCACACTTTCTTGAGCAGTGGCCTCTGAACAAAACATTCCAGATTCATTAGAGCAATTCACTTCATCTAAGAAGTGAACATGCTTTTTAGCCCCATCGCTGTTAAGCATTTTGGGAGACTTTTGAGCATTTAGCTTAGCCTTGAGCTCTGCAATGGTCTCATTGTGTTTTTTACATTTTTCAGTCAGGTCTAACTGCTCAGCTAGTAAATTATCCAGCTGTGACTGAAGATCCTGAATCTTTAACTCTGACTTTTGTGACTCTGCATTTTTAGAATGTATTTCTTTACATTTAGCATCTATACTTGAAAATAGATGTGTGGTCACATCACGCAGCTGCGCACAACTTATGAAGTTTAAAGCCTCAATTATTTCACCACGTTTTGATTTCTTTTGGTGTTTGCCAATTATGTCCCACCATTTGAGCATTTCATCATCTGAACATTTAATCCCAATATATTGTTTCTTGAGTTTGCACAAAGTAGGCTCAACTTTTTTGCTCCATAAAGCAAACAATACTTCACACTTTCCAGAAATTTTCCCTTCCATCCCTGAGGAGATCTGAATATCATACCATTAAACAATTAAAACAGACTTACCCATTCCTTGCTGAGATGGTCAGCTTTAATCCATTCACAAGATCAACTGTGAAAAAATGTCCTCATTCTGATGACCGATCAAAGTAGATTTCAGAAAACTCACTGCAAGGGATCCCGGGTTTCGGCACCATCTGTAAGGGTGGAACTCCTACAGGGGTTCAGGCTGTAAGGTTTGCCGAGCGACTAAAGAAACTTTATCAGCAAGATGGTAGAAAACTGTACATTTCTTGTCTATTACCACCCACTGCAACTTATACCAACGACGGAAATAAGCGCAGTTACAATAGCAAAATATGTGGGAGAGCGTTGCTATAGTGTGACAATACTGTATTGCAATAGGGAGCACATTAAAGTTAATACTAAATCAAAACTAGTTAGCACATCATTTGTAATAGAAAGGGTTTAATGACAATATCTGATTATGGTTACACTTAAAATAATTACAAAATAGATGTATGAGATGATAAAATCATATACCATTAATCGTATACAGCATGTATGTTAAAAGTTACCTGAGAGAGAGAAAGAGAAAGAGAGAGAGAGAAAGAGAGAGAGAGAGAGAGAGAGAGAGAGAAAAAGAGCAGAGCATAGGAAAAAGCCCAGAGCATAGAAAAAGAGACAGAGCGATAGTTACAATGTTCTTTTATCCCTTCCTTGACCATGTGACCGAAACCCAAATGTGAGACATTCAAACTGACCAATCAGAAGATTAAAACTTCCCCCCACTGTACTAAAGGTGTGACCATTTGTAGACCCCCGATGTACACACATCTTGGCCTACAGGCCTTGATCGCTATCAACACCTTTGTGTCTTCCAAATGGCCCTTGTAGCAAGAGAGAGGGGGTTGAAACAGTAAAGCAAATGTCTTTGTTCATTTTAAAATATCTTTAGATATTTTCAATTCTTACAATTCCCTCTTGGGTCGATATATGTATCATAATTAATCATAAGTCTTTATGATTTATTATATTCATATATTTCACCCATGAATTGATTAAATTATTGTAATATCGCTAAAGATTCGTTACAAAGTGAAAGTTCTACCATATTTTTGGCAGGGTGGCAGTTTTGCAGCCTTGGCTAATTGTAGTATACATGAGACTAGATGATGATCTGAGATGTCATCACTCTGCTGCATAATTTCAACGGCATCAATATCAATTCCATGTGACAATATTAGATCTAAAGTATGGTTATGACAATGAGTGGGACCTGACACGTGTTGTCTAACTCCAATAGAGTTTAGAATGTCTATAAATGCCAATCCCAATGCGTCTTTTTCATTATCTACATGGATATTAAAATCAACAACAATTAGGACTTTATCCGCAGCCAGTACTTACTCTGATAAAAAATTAGCAAATTCTTTGATAAAGTCTGTATAGTGCACTGGTGGCCTGTATACAGTAGTCAGCACAAATGTCAGATGAGATTTGTCCCTTACATTACATAATGTTACATAAAGCACCATCACTTGGAAGGAATTCTACTTGAAAGACTTTTGAGTAATACTGAAGATATTACTATAAATTACAGCAACAACTCCCCCTTTGCCTCTCGCGGTTCATGCCAATAATAATAACCTTGAGGGATAGACTCATTTAAAGTAATGTAATCTTCTTGTTTTAGCCAGGTTTCTGTCAAACACAGCAAATCAAGATTATTGTCTGTGATAATATAATTTACAATAAGTGATTTTGAGGAAAGGGATCTAATATTCAGCAACCCAAGCTTTATCATTTGTTTAGCAGTATTATCTCTGTTTTTTATTTGTTGAACATCAATTACATTTTTACCCTTAAATGGGTTTGGAAGTTTTATGTGTTTTGTAATTCGGGGTACAGACACAGTCTCTATGTGATAATATCTAGGTGAAATTATCTGTTTCTATGTGTTGGGATTTATCTGACTTCTGTGACGTGAGGCAGCTAGCAGACGGTCGGTTTAGCCAGTCTGTCTGCTTCCTGACCTGGGCCCCAGTTTGTCATGTTTCAGCTCTAAGACTATGTGCCATATTACTAGAGAGAAGAGCAGCACCATCCCAGGAGGGATGGATACCATCTCTTTTCAACAGGTCAGGTCTGCCCCAAAAACTTTTCCAATTGTCTATGTGTAACCTGCGTGGCTCGCTTATGCCCAGCGTGAAGTGCGGCCAGCGACACCGGGTATTAAAACTTGGTCTGCGTTGTGTTACGTTGTGTTGAATGTAGAGACAAACACGGGACAGCAAGCGGCAGATTCACTGGATATTTTTACTGTTTAACAGAGACAAATAAGCAGCCTCAGATTGAGTGGCCCTTATAACACTCTATAAAACAAATGATGCACCTTTATTACCATGTGCTGGTTTCACGTAAAACACAGAAATATACCTCAAAGAATGCAAAATAACAAAAAAAATCCCAAGGATAGATAAAATAGTACTTTACAAATAAGTTTGGGTGGAAATACAGATATAAAAGATATAATTAAAATAAGGATTAAATGAAATTAACAGGATGACAAAAGAAATCTACCTCTTCCATTGAATCACATTTCAAAAGGGAAGAGGAGGAGACAGGACAGGAAATTAGGTCATACTGTGACCACACAACACTTAAAGGAGAAGCGCACCTTTAGATCAGGTATCATAAAACGTATAAGAGAACAATTTTGTGTGAATTATAACAATATTTAGTCGTATACTTTGTATAACTGTTACATATGAAACCTATATTATTCTGCAGACACCACTTAGACAGCCAGCCATTGAGTGATGATAATCTGCTAACTATCTCATTACTCCGATGAACAGGAAGGGGACCAGAGCAAATGACTGTTTCTGACATTGTACTTGCGAGTTCACACACCTCTTTAATGTTAATTTTAGTGATCTCCGACTGGCGAAGTCGAACATCATTTGTGCCAACATGAATAATAATCTTAGAGAATTTACGATTAGCATTAGCCAGCACTTTTAAATTTGCTTTGAAGTCAGGTGCTCTGGCTCCCAGCAAACATGTGACTTTGGTGGCTGGTGTCTCTATTTTCACGTTTCGTGTAATAGAATCGCCAATAACTAGTGCACTTTCAACAGGATTCTCAGTGGGTGCGTCACTGAGTGGGGAGAACCTGTTTGATGTTCTAATTGGAATGGAAGAGTGGTGTTTTTCCCTGCAACTAGGCCGCCTCACCGTCACCCAAGTGCCCTCCTGCATGGGCTCTACAGCTGGAACCGAACAACGTACAGAGTTCACTAAGCTAGTCGCATCCAAAACGGTATCTAAAGCCCTTACATTCTTGCTATCCTCAATTAACGTTTGGATGCTTGTCTCTAATTCTGAGATTCTCTCTGTCAGCCTGACTATCTCCCTGCATTTATCACATGTGTAAATCTCACCGTTGACAGAGAGAGCTATATTATACATGTGACAGACAGTGCAAGTAACAACTAAAGGAGAGGATGACATGACTCACCGTGTTTGTAGAGTGATCCGACTTACCACAGTTGTTTGATGGACTCGAGTCGCTGAAAAAGGAGCGTGCAAGAGAAAAGGACGGTTCGTGGCCGGATGACAAGCTAACAAGTGTTATGGTTTCTACTTTATGTGAAAAAATCTCTTCTTAAAGATCTTTGATTCCAGAAGTTTTACTTTATTGCACAATAAAGGAGCCAGTCAAGAGACAGCTCCTCCAGGAGACAGCCTCAGAGATAGCTGCTGAATTTCTGCTCGGGTCTCATTATATATTCAGGCAAACGCCCTTTGCCATACATTCTATAGATATTATTGGAAAGGTAATTTTACAGTCTTCAACTGGAAACAGGATTTTCCATTCACACAAACAGATTCTTTGAGATTCTAATTTCTTGTGTACATCAATCTTTTCTTGGAACAGATGTAATGCTATCATGTTTTCAGTACACATATGTCCACACATGTGATTTTATGATTTTAATGGTAGAATAAAGCACATCATATTTACTTTAATATACTAAATTTCACCGTAACGTCTACCTCATTTACCAACAAAATCTTCTACATTAGCAAGCGAAATGCTAGCACGCTGTGATATCGATTTGGATTAAAAGATTAACCGCTAGCAACGTCAGATTAATGTGATAGGCAATATCAGATATATGGTGATGATAAAATAGACAAGTAATGATAATAAATAGATTCAAAACAAAGCTGCACGGAGATACAGACGCAAACTATTCAGCAGCGAGGATGCAGACTGGAGCAATCGATCACAGAGCAATCGATTGCAGTCAATATCCAGAAAAGAGCCAGGACAGCCCTCAGCCCACATGAAATTTCCACAGGTCACACCAAAAAGGACAATCGGCCAGATAAGCAGATGAGTTAATACATGTTGTCACTAACAAAGATACTTAAGGTTTGCATTCACAGGTGACAGCAACCCGGAAATGGTTCTCTTCTCCACCAATAAGGACCAGTGGAGGTGCGGTTGTGATCTTAGGGAAAAATCTCGCAATGATCAGCAAAATGGCTGAAGAGTATGACACCTGGGTCCAAGCCTCTCATCTCAAACTACACCAACCTGCCTCAGCAACCCCGCACAGCATAAAGTGAGGGATGAAAGGTGCGTGCTGGTAACGCCCTCCCTCGCCAACGAGGGAAAGCCCATTGCAACAGCTTGCAAAGAGTCAGCCTGGTGAAGATGGAATGTCCATGGCGTGAACGAGATGACCAACACATCTGGAAGAAGATGTGGACCAACTAATGGTTTGTTTAGCAGAAGAATCCATTTGTGTGATGTTTTTTGATGATTTTATTTGATTCATTTAAACTATAGGGCTGATATAGATCTCATGATTTGATCAGTTATTGATCCATTTGAAAAATTTTCAGGTAACTGTAAAGAAAAAAAAGAGGAAAATCTCTTAATGCAGTAGACTATAGGGACTAGGTACATTATTATAAAAATAATAAATAATATAGGGACTATTGAAGAAACCTGAGGGTTTTAAAAACCTAACGCTGACATTACAATTATAGATGCTACAGTTTTTTAATAGTTGCAATAGTTGTTCTCTAAATAAAAGAGAATGTGTGATAAGTCGCTTTGCCGGACTAGGACCAAATATAGACCCTTTTCACATTTAAACTTCTATAGCGTTGAATGAGAGACTAAATTAAATATATTTTGTTCACATTTGCTCCAATAGCAAAAGAAAACTCTGCAATAGTGTTTTCAGAACTACATTTTAAAAATTGAAAGGGGGGTATCACACACAGTTTCTGCAATCTCATGTTAATCTTGAGTACATATAGAGTAACAATGCATCCTTCATATCTCCAAAAAGTCTTAAGTTTTGTCATATTTTTAAAAGATAGATACGCTAAACCGAGTCTGATGTCACAGATATCTGATGCAGCTTTACTCACCACCCGCGATCTGCAAATCCATCGCCGAACTGGGATGTGTTTACAAAGTATTCATCACCGAAATCCCGGGGACAAACAGACATACATGCACAACTTCGTTGCTGCCCCGGAAAAACAAACTTCATCCACTGTTCCCTTAACGCTGGGTTCTTTGGGAAGCTGAAAAAGGTAATCTTTCCCTCACAACCAAAAACACACTCTCTTGTTGACAGGAGCTGCGTCTTATTTTGGAGGCTTCGTCCTTCGGAGGTCGCATTTGAAGGCTGTATACTTCATCAAGGATGTCATATTTAAGAAAAGTAACCGTAATAAAATTGACTGATGTTCATTGTGAGGTGTAAAATACTGTAATTTCTTTCTTACGTTGCAATCTAACTGTTATTTTTCTTAAATGAGACCGATGATGTATGCAGCCTTCAAAGGGTGCAGCCCCTGAATTGGGACACAGCCATTGTTGAAAAATCTTGCGGCTTCTGTATCCCGAACGAAACGCGTGGATGGGTGTGCTCTTGCTCTTGCTCTTGCTCTGGGTGATGTGTGTGCACGTTTATCAGGGAGAAGTGCCTATACAAAGAATTCCACTCTCTTTTGACGTCATACAAGGCCATACTTGAAAAAAAAACTCTACGAAACCTGTACCGAAACCGGAAGTAGTCATTTGGCACAGAAATACTCCATCATACGTCCAACTCATGTTTTGAAACTTTGGCCATCTTTAGCATGAGAATCCAACTCTTCAACAGTGTAAATAAGTCAGAATGCATGAAATAGCATTACACCCCTCCTTTAAAGAAAATGTGAGACTGATAACGGCAGTCAAAAGAGAGAAAAATGTGATTTTTTCCCAACATTTGACAATAGCCACTGTATTAGAAACACTCTGTGACAGTGTTAACCAGTTTGTTTGTTTGTTTTTTTTGCTAATTTGATGCAAAGGTAAAATAATACTAAGTATTCTTATAATTGTAAAAACTTTGCAGGATTTAAGATGCCGATGACCATTAAACCGCATCATCACAGTCTGTGAAAAAGGTCTGAATACTCTTGTTCAATCTGATTGAAGCTCGCAATACAGGGCAAAAAGAAAATCTGACTAATCCTGTAAATCTGTGAAGTATGCTACTGGTTACAGAAAAGACAACCAGTGTTTAGGAACTCTTTAAAGTTGTGAGATCTTAATGACTAAATTTGACATAGGAGATTGATTTGTAAGGGAAACACATTTTATTTCTAGATTATTATTAATTGTATGGCATAACCACATACTGACATATTGATAAAGATTTGAATGTTTTATTAAAATTCAGAGAATGAATAAAAACAAGTTATGTAGGGGCCACAAAGCTAAAACCTAGACCAAGAAAATTGTGACCAAAACATGTTAAACCAAATGAATCTGAACAGTTTGGACATCCCAGCAAAAGAGAGGAATTAAAACAGGAAAATTCTGAAAAGCTTTCTTAACTCGCAACGTGTTTACCGAGTCGATGATCTGGATCAGTGGATTGATTATGAACTATTCCGCTTTGCTGAAATTACCTAAATTGACTTTGAGTTAGTTTAAAATAGAGGTAGAATATGTCATGCCCATCAGTTGACTCTGGAAAATAGGATTGTAGGGAGGTCGAAAAAAAATGTAATGCCATGTCAGCAGCTAAGGCTATTCCTATGACAAGATGTGTCTGAATCATGTCCAAATATAAGAAAAGGGGAAATGAAACTTAAGGACAGGTAGACAACCATCTAAATATAATAGTGTCACAGAAGGCACAGAGACAAGAAGGTAAGATCCAGTTGCAGCATTTAATAGGGAGATCCAAAATCGTAATACATCCAGGCCAGAGTCAACATCCACAGAATCAGTCCACACAAAACAAGAAAACATAAACCAAAACAGGAAAACAAGAATCCAGGAGTGCATGTGACCATAGCTTAAGACTCGACGACAATTGACTGAAACAACAGAGTATAAATAGACAGACACTAATAACATGAGTGAAGACAGCTGGGTGCAATGAAGTGATAATGAGTCCGGGAAGTGGGTTAAGGGAAATTAAGTCCGAAGAGGTGAGGCAATAGTCCGGGGTGGAGTACCCTCTGGTGGCTAACCAGGGGACTCCAACTGGTGATCATGACAGTACCCCCTCTCTACGGAGCGGATACCAGACGCTTCAAATGGCAAAAACATAAAACAAAACTCTCAGGAGGGAGGTGGACTGGAGGAGGACCAGGGGGAGGGATGGTGGCCCAGGTCTGGAGTCCTGGCTGAGTGCCAGGGCGGTGCTGGAGGAACTGACCAGGCGGGCTCCAGCAGGTCTGGAGTCCTGGCTGAGTGCCAGGGCGGTGCTGGAGGAACGGACCAGGCGGGCTCCAGCATTTACATTTACATTTATGCATTTGGCAGACGCTTTTATCCAAAGCGACTTACATTGCATTATACTATACATTTGTATCTGAGTATGTGCAATCCCTGGGATCGAACCCATGACCTTGGCATTGCTAGTGCCATGCTCTAACCACTGAGCTACAGGAAAGCAGGTTTGGGGGTGGAGCTTGAAGCATGGGTGGCGCCGGCAGGGCAGAGCGCTTGGGTGGCGCCGGCAGGGCAGACCAAGGGGGCTCCGTGACCGTATCCGGGAGAGCAGGCTGCTCTGGGACGGCAGCGGGCTCGGGCTGCTCTGGGACGGTCCGTGGTCCATGGTCAAAAGAACTTAAGTGCATTTGCAAGTACATACAATGTAAATGTAAATTTTCCAGGCACGCAGAACAGCCAAAGCATAAAAGGTGAAGACAGCCCTCTTGGCCATGACAGGACTGACAGGGAGAGCATTTGGCTCTAATACCTCTGGGGTGGCCTCCGGGCCTACAGCGGGCTCTGGGAAGGCCTTGAGGGATGGAGGAAGTCTTTTTCCTCCGTTTACGTGGATGAGGCGGTGGCTATGTGCCTACCTCCTCTGTGGGCGCTGCAGCGGACTCACGGGCTGGAGCGGGCTCTGGAGCGGACTCACAGGCTGGAGCGGGCTCTGGAGCGGATTCACGGTCCGGAGCGGGCTCGGAGCGGACTCACGGGCTGGAGCGGACTGATGGGCTGGAGCGGGCTCTGGAGGTATCCGAACCTGCCTATTCTTACAAAGATACAGGTAATTATAGAAATTCCAGAAATGTAAACTCCTTACCAGCTCCATCTCCCACTGCGGCAGAGGGTCATCGAGACAATGATTGAAAATGTCTTTGAGGACTGCATCAGGATGACTAAACCTCTCCGCCCATGACCAAAACTTCTGCGTAAACGCCCGCACCTCCATACCTCTCTGACGAAGGGTGGTCAGAACTTGAGGACAGGTCTGACCCTCCCGGTTTCAATAATTTATATTCACCTTTCAGATTTCACTTCCAAAATATTAATTCTGTTTAAAAATACAACCTAAAAATTCGACTAGCAATTTTCAGTCCACTTTATTTCGCTTTACAAATTCGCTTCCACAAATTCAGTGGTTCAAATTCGGCAGAAAATTCAACATTTCACATCCGGGACCTGCAGGGAAAGCAGTAGAGTACCGATGCATGATCTCTATCTGCTGTTAGTCGACTTCACCAGCAGGTGCCGCTAGTGGCTGTTTACGAAGACCAGAGCAATGGCTAGTAAGTCATCATTCATTCATAAAAACGGATTTACAGAAATGGAGCAAGCGGTAAGTGAATGTGTGATGATTATCAGGGCCAGTATAAATGCAGAAAAGCTGATAAAGACACAAAACCTGCATTTATGTTTAATTCAGTATCTTTACCGGTACTTTCCCTGTGTAGGCTATAAGCAGCTTTCTCTACAGTGAACGAGATATATTATAATGTTATTGCCCGATGCTGATGTACAGATCAAACGTTAAATCTGAGGTAGACATATATTTCATCTGTTGTTAAGTTTCCTTAACTTTATTTCATGGTGTTGTGTTGTAATACTAGGGATTCCCTCATACGTCATAGGATTCCCCTGCCATCAGGACATTTAAAATGCTTAACACAGCTTAATGGACTAGTACAGTGATATAAAAGACCAAACTCGCACCTTATTAGTGATGTAGGTTATACTATAAAGGCTCCAAGAAAGCAGATACTGGCATAAAGTTGGTTATTGCAAAAACGTTTGATATTTGCAAATTTAGGGACCGTCTCTAAAGTTACGACATTGGTATTCACGTTTCTACCTTCAATAGCGTTTAAAGAGAATGACTTACAGTCACAAAACCAACTGTAAAGTGTTCATCTAGGTGTCAGGTCGAACAGTGATGTGCCCTACTCTTTCTCTCTCTCTCTCACTCACTCACACACACACACACACAAACAAACACGTGAACTCACACAAACTTTTGTACACGCACATGCACATACATATTCAAACACACACCACTCAAAGTACATGCATATATACTATTTATTTTTTTTTATTTTTTTACACGTTCATCCAGGGGCGGATCTAGAAAATTATTTATAGGGTGGCAAAGGGGTGGCATGAGGTCTATGAGGGGTGGCAACACCAAAGCAAGCACCCATGCATTTTTGGAGATTTATGGCCTGACATACACAATTGTGTTCACAAACATTGCATTACCACAAAGTAGTCCTATATACCGTTTAAAATTAAAAATAAATAAGATTTCAATATTCATCATGGTACCAAGTAAAGGCACTATATGAAAAACATCAACAGATTCAAAATGAGTCTGAGCTTGTATCACTAAAGGAGAAGAGCATTTTTATTAATATTACACAGGCTACTTCAGTGGCATAAATCACATGTTTTAGTGCAAGTTAAAGAACAACAAAAACTTGTTTTTTGCAAACAATTTTTGAGTTTCTGTTATGAACAGAGGTGGGAATGTCTGTGTGTGTTCACCAAGAGCACCCTATCAACTACATACTCTAGCAACACCCCAGCAATTGCAGCAAGAGCCTAGCAACCACCCAGAATCTCCTAGCAACCACCTAGCAACACTTTAGCAATCACCCAGAACATCTATATTCTGGCCTAACTGATCAAACTATTTATGTTTTTTAAACAAGACTTTAAGTTGGCTTTATGATAAGCCAGCATAAATTTGTCTTTGAAACTTTTCAGTCTAGTTGAAATGAAACAATTCAACATTTTCTCACAACTATAAACACAATCTCAAAACTATGCACCAACTTGTACAAACCTCAAACTTCCAGGTCAAAATAAAATGTTCCAGTCAAAAACCTATTCTTGTCTGACAAAATCAAACTTTGGCCTCAGATGACACACAAAACGTAACAAATGCACACTACTGCACTGCCCAGTGAACACTAGTGAGATCAATTCATATAACACTGTAACAAAAATACCTCTTACTGGGATTCAGGAATTATTTTGCAGCTCACTGTCTACTACACTATACAAAAATAAATTTACAGATACAGTAAAATACAGCAATGATTTTTTTTATTTTTTTTTTATTTTACTATTATAAATTGATCTATTTGTTCATTTGTATTTTTCCTGCTCATATATTTATATGAGCAGGAAAAATAAAATTAACAAAGTCGAACAAATTGTGTGATGAATGTGTAAAAAAAGAAAAAAAAAGAAAAAGTATATGTGTATGTACTTTGAGTTGTGTGTGTTTGAATATGTGTGTGCATGTGTGTTTGTGTGTGTGAGAGAGAGTAGGGTGCATCACTGTTCGACCTGAGACCTGTAGATGAACACTTTACAGTTGGTTAACTGTAAATCATACTCGTCAAATACGAGTATAATTTAAATTATGGCATTTTTGGTATGATCCCATACAGTAGTGAAATACATAGCAATATTTACATATAACTTGACAGTTTATTTGGAAACACTTTACAGTAAGGTTCATAATGTATTAACTAACGTGAACAATCCATGAGCAATACATTTGTTACTGTATTTGTTAATCAATGTTAATGTTAGTTCACAGTGCATTAACTAATGTTAACACAGTGCATTAACTAATGTTAACAAATACAACTCTTTATTTTAATAATGTATTAGTAAATGCTGGAATTAACAAAGATTAATAAGTGCTGTAGAAGTGCAGTTCATTGTTAGTTCATATTAACTAGTTAATATAAAGTGTTACCTTTTATTTTAATAAACTTCAAAAATCTAAAAGGTTTGCATCATACCTGAGATCTAGATGAACACTTTAGAGTTGGTTTTGTGACTGTAAGTCATTCTCTTTAAACGCTATTGAAGGTAGAAACGTGAATACCATTGTCATAACTTTAGAGACGGTCCCTAAATTTGCGAATATCAAACATTCAGCGTCAAACCAACTTTATGCCAGTATCTGCTTTCTTGGAGCCTATAGTATAACCTACATCACAAATGAGGTGCAAGTTTGGTCTTTTATATCACTGTACGAGTCCATTAAGTTGTGTTAAGCGTTTTATATGTCCAGATAGCAGGGGAATCCTATGACGTATGAGGGAAACCCTAGTATTACAACACAGTGCCGCGATATAGTTAAGGAAACTAAACAACACAGAGAAATATATGTCTACCTCAGATTTAACATTTGATCTGTACATCAGCATCGGGCAATAACGTTATAATCTCGTTCACTGTAGAGAAAGCTGCTTATAGCCTACACAGGGAAAGTACTGGTAAAGATACTGAATTAAACATAAATGCAGCTTTTGTGTCTTTATCAGCTTTTCTGCATTTATACTGGCCCTGATAATCATCACACATTCACTTACCGCTTGCTCCATTTCTGTAAATCCGTTTTTATGAATGAATGATGACCTACTAGCCATTGCTCTGGTCTTCGTAAACAGCCGCTAGCGGCACCTGCTGGTGAAGTCGACTAACAACATATGGAGATCATGCATCGGTACTCTACTGCTTTCCCTGCAGGTCCCGGATGTGAAATGTTGAATTTTCTGCCGAATTTGAACCACTGAATTTGTGGAAGCGAATTTGTAAAGTGAAATAAAATGGACTGAAAATTGCTAGTCGAATTTTTAGGTTGTATTTTTAAAAATAATTAATATTTTGGAAGTGAAATCTGAAAGGTGAACATAAATTACTGAATTTTTAATAATGAAAATGTGTGTGAAATATTTTTAATTGAAATATTCACAATTTAAATATACGACCATGCTGAATTTCAGTCCATAAAAATGCAAGCCTTAAAAATACAATGCAAGCTCAGCTAATGTAATGCTTTTTTTTTAAGTAGTGCAATTCAACAAGCTTTTTATTTCAAAAACATTTGGCATTAATTTACTTCCATAGGTCCACCACCGTTTTCACAAATATATTCCAAATCATTATAACTGTTTGGCGGTGCAGTCTTCAGCCCCATCTTGACAGCAGGTCTGCACTACAGTTCAGACTTCCAGGGACATGTGTCATATGGATTAACCTAGGGAAGATGGGTAGTCAAAATAATAAATACAACTTTTTCTGATACATTTCACAGAAAGAAAGATGCTCAAAGAGTGGTTGAAATAAATATAATTTGAAACAGGATGGGAAAATAGTTCTATAAGAGGTTTGGGGGCTTCATATAAGGTCCAACATTAAGAGGAGTGCCAGGGAGCCCTCATAGTCCAAGTGCCTTGTTCAGGCCTTGTATAGGCTATGGGACCCATATATTTAAGCATAAATAAACATGTTTTTATTGTTAATGGGTTTTCTGTATCAAACTGGATCATGAGGCCTTAAAGCCCAGGGCCCTTCCACCCTTAAGAAAAAGAAGTATACTTCACGTTCATTTTATCAAGTATACTTAAGTAAAGTTCAAGTATATTTTTTAAGTATACTTTATGTAGAAAGTATACTAGTATCAATGTACTAGTAGTAAACTTGTAAGTGTACTATTTTAATACCGCTTGGGACTAAATTGGCCCAAATGAAGAATACATTTAAGTGTACTATAAGTGTAACAGTAGTAAATTTTAAGTGCACAACTAGTTCACAGCTACATTTCTCATTTGTACTGCATCTGTACTACATGTGAACTTATAAGTATACTAGTTACTTATAAGTTAATACTAGTAGTACATTTTTAGAATATGAAAGTACACTTTGAAATTTACTCTCAGTAAACTACTAGTTTACTGCAAGTATACTTGTAAGTTCCCTTTCATGGGAACTGTCGACGCTGCGTCATTACGCATTGGAAATGCCTCTGCGTGAACGCGTCGTGAAGCACTCATGTATCTAACCAATAATGTGACGAGACGTCAGAAGCAGGTGACGTCACGGACCAGGAAACTATAAAGCATACCCAGAACAAAGAACGCTAGCTTCTGTTGTCTTCAGCAAGCGCTCTCTGTTATCTTGTGTTTCTTATTTGGTGTTGTTTGTCTGTTCAAAAGTCATGATCTCTTCGTCTGAGGACAAGAGTATCCCTCACACCACACTCATATATATATATATATTAGACACTATATTATGGCGGATAAGCAACAATTCACTAAGTGTGTTCATCCTTGCACCCAGTTTATCAAGGGTGGGGATACACACGAGATGTGTGTTGTTTGCATGGGAGTTGAGCATGCCCAGGCAGCTCCAGAGGAAGCTGTCTGCGTGCATTGTGAGAAGCTCACTCTCAGAACTCTGAGATCACGCCGGGCACTCTTTGATAAAGATAAGGACGGTGCCACGGCTAGTGTTCCCGTGGATCGGGTCCCGCTGCTGCTGAGACACAGCAGCGGCTCCATTCATGGGGTTCACAAATGGATCTGACAGAGGGGTCCAGACGGGCCCAGCCTTATCTCTGCCTTCACCTGTCAGACCCAGTGTCTCTCCTCTGGTGGCGGAAGCACGCGCTGCGGTTTCTTCCCCCCGGAGAGAGACACCGGCGCGTGATGAGCGTCGAGACTGGAGATGAGGACTCTCCATCCTCATCTCCAGCTTATGAGGAGCTGTTGGAGGTAGTGACCAGGGCCATAGACAAATTAAAGATTGACTGGCCTGCGGAGAGGGGTGAAGTAAGATCCAAAAGCAAACTTGATGAGCGCTTCCTCCCCGCACGGTCACTACCTCAGCGTCGGGGTCTGCCCTTCTTTCCCGACCTCCACACCGAGGTGTCGAGGTCGTGGAAGAGGCCAGTACAATATCGCATTTTCAGCCCCCAGACATCGACATACAGTAACATCATGGGGCTGAAACAACATGGCTATGGGGCGATGCCTCGGGTCGAAGAGACGCTCGCGAGCTATCTCTCGCCCGAGTCTGCATCGTCCCTTAAAACCCAGACGCTGCCCACCAAACCATTAAAGACAACATCGGGCTAGGTGGGCAAAGCTTATTCGGCGGCAGGTCAGGCGGCAGCGTGTCTCCACACGATGTCGATCCTCCAAGCATATCAAGCTGACCTGCTGGGGGAAATTGACGATAGCGGGGAAGCAACTTTTGAATACATACAAGAATTAAGAAAAGCTACCGATTTAGCTCTCCGGGCCACCAAGAAGACGGCCAAGTCAATAGACCGCTCTGTGGCAGCCTTGGTGGCCACGGAGAGGCACCTATGGCTCAATCTTTCTGAAATCAAAGACAGAGACAAGAGCATGCTCATGGATGCGCCACTCTCTCCTGTGGACCTCTTTGGTGACACTGTAACATCGGTCGTCGAGAGGTTCCAGGAGACGAGAAAACAATCAGCGGCGTTCCAGAGATTTCTTCCCCGCAGTATTCATCCCCCCAAGACTGCTGAGCGGGAGCAGTCTTGGCCGTCAACGAGCTCCTCCATGCAGAGCGCAGCAGAAAGCCAGTGTGGCCACCCGTGCTCCCCCGCAGAGAGCCTGGGGACAGGGGCGGTCAACACAGGCGAAGCCTTCGAGGGGTAAAACGGATCTGAGGACCGTTATTATCGCCAAGAAGGCTTCAAAAAGTTCCTGACGCTTATGGTCCAGGACCCATGAGGGCAGCCCCCTCCGGAGAGGGTCCGGTGTTAAAATATCGGGCACCCGTCCCTTTCAACCCTGCCACCCAGTGTGCTTCAGGGCGCAGCGGTCTCCACCGACCCTCCGAGGAGGGCCGGTCATCACTTGATTCGACTGTTCTCTGCTGGTTCGCTTCAGAGCGCAGAATCAAGTGCTCAAAAAACACCAGAGGCCAGTCTCGAGAGACTGGTTCCCCTAGTAGATTTTCTGGCAGAATGGAAACTTCTCCCGAATATTTCAAAATGAGTGCTGCTCACTATAGAAAGGTACTACTTAGGGGTAGTCTGGGACTCCACCACGATGCAGGCATATCTGTCTCCTGCTCGTGTGAGTTCCATTCTCGATGCCGTGAATGGGGTAAATCTAGGCCTTCTGCACATGAGACCCTTGCAGTGGTGGCTCAGGACCAAGGGGTTTTCTCCGAGGGGAAATCCTTTTCGCACGATCAAAGTCACGCGGGGATGCCTTCGTGCTCTGGTCATGTGGAAAAAGCCTTGGTTCCTGTCCCAGGGACCCGTGTTGGGGGCTCCTTGTCGTCGTGTAATGCTTACGACAGATGCTTACCTCACGGGCTGAGGGGCAATCATGAGTGGTCGCTCAGCTCAGGGTCTATGGGAGGACCATCAGCTTTCCTGGCACATAAATCGGCTGGAAATGATGGCGGTATTTCTTGAAATAAAATACTTCCTCCCAGACCTGAGGGACCATCACGTGTTGGTCTGCACGGACAACATGTCGGAGGTCTCATACATCAACCATCAAGAGGGTCTGCGGTCTCGCCAACTTTGGAAATTGGCCTGTCGGATCCTCTCACTGAGAGCAGCTTACATCCCAGGTTATCAAAATATGGGAGCAGACGCCCTGTCGAGGCAGGGGCCGAGAACCGGGGAATGGAGACTCCACCCCGAGGTGGTGGAGCTCATTTGGAAAAAGTTTGGTCAAGCGGAAGTCGACCTATTTGCTTTGAGGGAGTCAACCCAGTTTCCACTGTGGTTCTCCCTAACTCATCCAGCACCATTGGGTCTGGATGCTATGATACAGACGTGGCCGAGGCTACGTCTTTACGCTTTTCCCCCGTTCGCTCTGCTCCCGGGAGTTCTGGAGAAAGTACGCCAGGAAGGGGTCAGTCTAATATTGGTAGCTCTGTACTGGCCAACCAGAAAATGGTTCTCAGACCTCTGTCGCTTCTAGACGGCTCCCCGATAGAGCTCCCTCTCAGGCAAGATCTCCTGTCTCAAGCGGGCGGCATGATAATTCATCCACGCCCAGAACTATGGAAACTGTGGGCCTGGCCTCTGAGGGGGCCAGGCTCATAGATGCTGGTCTCCCAACTGAGGTTGTGGAGACCATTCTCCACTCCAGAGCTCCCTCCACGAGGAAGTTGTACGCATATAAATGGAAACTGTTCTCTACTTGGTGTAGACAACGCAGTGTGGGCCCCGTCCACTCCTCTATTAGCCTAGTGCTTCAATTTCTCCAAGAAAAATTCTCAGATGGTTTATCTCCTTCAACCTTGAAGGTTTATGTCGCGGCCATTTCGGCCTATCATGCTCCTCTGGGGGATTCCTCGTGGGTCGAGACCCCCTTGTCATACGCTTCCTCCGTGGTACCCTGAGGCTGAGGCCTTCAGTACGTACAAAGACCCCGGCCTTGGACTTGGCCGTGGTGCTAGAAGGGTTAGCTGAGGCTCCCTTTGAACCACTAAAGGAAATTTCTGAAAAATTTCTCACCTTAAAAACCATATTTCTACTGGCTATCTCATCTCTTAAAAGAATAGATCTTCAAGCGCTTTCAGTTGCTCCTTCGTGTTTGGAATATGCGCCTGGAATGGTCAAAGCTTTCCTGCACACTAGACCTGGCTATGTGCCTAAGGTCCCCACCAACGTCCCAGGCCCCATTGTACTTCAGGCCTTCTGTCCTCCTCCATTTACAAGTCCGGATCAGGAGAAACTTAATCTGCTTTGCCAGTGAGGGCTTTAGATACATACCTCCACAGAGCTGCCCTGTGGCGTAAGACAGACCAACTGTTCATGTGTTATGGGTCTCCTAAGAAAGGAGGCCCAGCATCTAAGCAGAGGATGAGCAAGTGGGTGGTCGAGGCTATCTCACTTGCTTACGGAGCGGCCGGACAGCCATCTCCATTAGCTGTCCGCGCCCACTCTACCAGGGGTATGGCGGCCTTAAAGGCTCTAATGTCAGGAGTGTCTATCAATGATATATGAGATGCAGCTGGGTGGTCCTCCCAGCACACATTTATTAGGTTTTTCAACCTAGATGTCGGCTCCACTCCGGGGTCATCAGTTCTGTCTCAAAGATAACAGACAGGTACTTGGCACTACGGCGTAGTTGGGACAGCGTTCCCAATGCGTAATGATGCAGCGTCGACAGTTCCCATGAAAGGGAATGTCTCGGATTACTTGTGTAACCCTGGTTCCCTGAATAGGGAACAAGACGCTGCGTTGCTTTGGAGTACCCCCTGCATGCCTATGAGCGTCAGCCATAATTCAGAAGCTAGCGTTCTTTGTTCTGGGTATGCTTTATAGTTTCCTGGTCCATGACGTCACCCGCTTCTGACGTCTCGTCACATTATTTGTTAGATACACGAGTGCTTCACGACGCAATCAAGCAGAGGCGTTCCCAATGCGTAATGACACAGCGTCTTGTTCCCTATTCAGGGAACCAGGGTTACACAAGTAACCAGAGACGTTTTCTTTAAGTGAACATGACATTATACATAGTTTAATTTTTATATATTATTTTTGTACTTTAAGTATACTACTACGTTCCTATTTAGTTATTATTTTATATACTTGAAATATCTTTAACTCTACTTTAACTCTTTACATTTTAAAATCCTTTTTTTATAAACACTCAAAGGGTTAGTTCACCCAAAAATGAAAATTCTGTCATTTATTACTCACCCTCATGCCGTTCCACACCCGTAAGACCTTCATTAATCTTCGGAACGCAAATTAAGATTTTTTTTTTTAATCCGATGGCTCCGTGAGGCCTGCATAGGGAGCAATGACATTTCCTCTCTCAAGATCCATAAAGGTACTAAAAACATATTTAAATCACTTCAGGTGAGTACAGTGGTTCAACATTAATATTATAAAGCGACGAGAATATTTTTGGTGCGGAAAAAAAACTAAATAACGACTTACATAGTAATGGCCGATTTCAAAACACTGCTTCAGGAAGCTTCGGAACATAATGAATCAGCGTGTCGAATCAACTGTTCGGAGCACCAAAGTCACGTGATTTCAGCAGTTTGGCGGTTTGACACGCGATCCGAATCATGATTTGATGAAGCAGTGTTTTGAAATCGGCCATCACTAAATATGTCGTTTTTTTGGTGCACCAAAAATATTCTCGTCGCTTTATAATATTTATATTGAACCACTGTACTCACATGAACTGATTTAAATATGTTTTTAGTACATTAATGGATCTTGAGAGAGGAAATGTCATTGCTGGCTATGGAGGCCTCACTGAGCCATCGGATTTAAACAAAAATATCTTAATTTGTGTTACGAAGATTAACAAAGGTCTTATGGGTGTGGAACGGCATGAGGGTGAGTTATAAATTACATTATTTTCATTTTTAGGTGAACTAACCCTTTAAATGTGGGTAAGTTTCATTTAAAAAAAAGGAAACATTTTAAACAAAAAGCTGAGAAAATTGCATTTTTGTCAAAGACTATGTCCGGATGGAATTCAGAACGATGATCAAACACAGGTGGAGTAGGTGAAGTCCATAAACACCCCCAAAACTTCATAGTCCTCATTCAGTAACGTTAGGCAGTTTTGAATTATATGCTGTTTAATGTTCGATGATCGCTTTATTTTACATTTGCATGAGTTTTCTATTGCTTGTTTCAGCTTCTTCTCTTGCATTTTGATCTGGAGATTCTGTACTCTTTCAGAAGGTCAAGTCAAGTCAAGTCAAATTTATTTATATAGCGCTTTTTACAATTGGTAATTGTTTCAAAGCAGCTTTACATATTAGAAGCACAGAAAAAAGATAAGTGGTTAAAAATAAGCTGTACAAGCAAGCGTGGTAATATGTAACATATACAAGATGGTGCTACATTAAGCCAATGTCGGCTGACTCCCAGGGGTGGAAAAAACCCCCTAGGAGAAAAACCCAGTGTGGTAACACTGGGAAAAAAGTCCTAGGAGGGAAAAAACCCCTTGGAAGATATATATAATATATGTAAATGGATATGGAGATCAAAATCTGAATTATACAGATTTATTATAAGGATTAAAAATAGATTAGAAGCACCTTCTAGAGCACCTTCTAGAGTAGAAGGTGCGTAACATCGCCCCCTACCATGTAGCCTGAAAATTCAGTCAATGGCGAGGAAAGAGTGGATTTGAAGTAGAAGTAGATTTGAAGAAAATCCCTACACTACCAGTGGACTAGCCTACACAAAAATTCAGATACTCAGAATTAGGAATATATCTGTTTTCTTTATAAATCAATATTTTCAAACAATGTACTTTTATACTATACTTTTATAAATATACTTTTAAGTATATCTCAATCAAAAGACTCCAAAAAGAGTCCAAATATAGGCCAAATATACTTCTCATATATTTCTCAGAAGTACATAAAGTATATTTCTGAGAAGTATATAAAAAATAGAAAAAGTATACTTTCTTATTTTTAGTTTAAAAGAAGTATACTAATAGCACACTTTTTTGTAAGGGCAGGCTCCTGGTAGTCAAGGGCCACTGCGACCTGGCCCTATTGGCCCGGTCTGTAATTCATCAATGTACATGCCATTCCTTCTCTGTATCTGTGCAGAGGCCAACAGCTGGCCTGCCATTGCACATTGCCTGTACTGGATGTGTCTGTCAGGACTCTTTTTCATCTGAAAATCTGTCCCATTTCTACGCCTTTCTGATAAAGTGATCATTCCTCCCAACAGGCTAAAGCGCTAAAGACAGCTGTGACAAGTGACAGCCCAGTATGGCAAGTGTGATGTAGAATGCAGGACTTCAAACTAAACTGAAGCGAACTTACATATTGTAATGAAGCAGGACTCAAGGTAAGATCCATCTGCAGCTTTTAATAAAATAATGAATAATGCAGACAGGGGCAAAAGCAAAGACATAAACTGGGACAGGCAATGGTCGAGGCTGGCGGCAGATAAACGGAGTCGGGTCACAGGCAGAGATCAGGGCAGGCGGCAGGCAAACACAGTCCAGAACACAGGCAAAGATCAGGGAATAAACAGTCAACAAGAAAACGCTCAGTAGTGATCACCGGGGCAAATCAAGACTTCGCAATGTGTGAATGGGTGTGACTGGCTTATATAGTCGGAGTAATGTGCTGCAGCTGGGTGTGAGTGATTACTGATTGGATGAGTGAGTGTGGGTGATTGTCAGGGAGGATTCTGGGAATTGGAGTCCGGAAATGGCTGGGAACGTGACACATATATAGCAGTCCCAAAGCTTCTTGAAAATTCTAAAGAAGAAAGAAACTTCCTCAGCTTGAAAGTCGAAAGAGAGTCATGGATAATTTGTGATCAATCTGGTGTGAGGGGCTTGCATTTTTACAGTGTCTAGCTTTATTCCTAAAAAGGAAATGTGCTAGCTTGGTTCTAAAGTACTCTTCGGCATATTGGCTGTGAACCCTAAACATAGCAAGTGACTGAGTATCATATAATTGTATCTACATAGTATACTTTCTGAATAGGCCATAACAGTCAAAGGGGTAGTACGCTTATCAGAGGGGAGAGAGTGGCACCTACTCATTTCATAAAAGTGCATGCAGTGTTAGTGACAGTCCAAAGTGAATACAGTAAATAGGTATGTTGTCCCTTTGAATTCAAATCTCAGAAACTGCTTGTGATGAGGAGCTGTCTGAATGTAACAAAATGCATCCTTTCTGTACTCTAAAATAAACCAGTGTTTTGGAGCTCACCATCTTTCTTGGTAGAAGGTGAAAACGGCCCTTGTAACAATCCACTGCTGTAGGTTGCACAATAGGTGCACACAAGTACCTTAAAGTTATCAAAATCTATTGTACTGCATGTGCAGTTATTAAAGGTCAAACTTTTACATGTAAACACATGTATAAATGTATACTGTAACACAGTTCGTATGTACAGGAAGAAGGAGGCGGGAACCGGCGAACATTCAACATAACTTTATACAAAATAAACAAAGAACAAAATGAAAGTAATGCCGGCAGACCCTCACGGACGTCTGACAGCCACACAAACATAATAAAACATAATATAAAATCCAGGCCTGGTCCTCTCTTGTCCTTCACTGTCATCGCTCCTCCTTTTATGCTTCCGGAGCTCCTCCGTGAGAGATTCGAGGCTGGTGCGACTTGCAGCTGATGCTCATTATCACTCGAGTCACCGGCCTCGCGCCGTTCCCTCACGACTCTCGCCCGCCCTGTTCGTCACATACAAATATGCAACTCTATTAACAAATATATCTAATCTGAATATCTAAAAAAGGGGAAAATAAAACAAACAGAGAAAAAAAATAAAAAAATAGAATAACTCTTGGCTGACAGTGTGAAAATTTAAATGAGATGGAAAGCACACATTTGAGTGAGTACACTGGTGTCATGTAAGGCACAGAGACAAGAGGGTAAGATCCATATGCAGCTTTAATGGGTAATCCAAAACGTAATCAGACAGGCAGGGGTCAAAAATCCACAGAGCAGTCAACAGGAAACAAAGAAAACAAACAGAGAAGCCGGTGACCGTAAACGTAACAAAAGCAGAGACAAACCAGGTATAAATAGACAGACACTAATGAACAAACACAAAACAGCTGGGTGCAATGAACGGGATAATGAGTCCGGGAAGTGGGTTGTGGGAAATGAAGTCCAAAAGTGTGGTGAGGAACAGTCCGCGTTGGAGTGCACTCTAGTGGCTAATTAGGGCACTCCAACTTGTGATCATGACAGTACCCCCTCCCTACGGAGCGGATCCCAGACGCTCCAACCAAACAAAATATCAAACAAAAAAAACTCAGGAGGGAGGTGGACTGGAGGAGGACCAGGGGGAGGGATGGTGGGCCAGGTCCAGAGCCCCTGACTGAAGGCCAGGGGGGAGCTGGAGGAACAGCCCAGGCAGGTGCCAGCAGGTCTGGAGTCCTGGCTGATTGCCAGGGCGGCGCTGGAGGAACTGACCAGGCGGGTCTCAAGACCTTAAGTGCGTTCTCCAAGCACGCAGAACTGTCAAAATATAAAAGACAAAGACAGCCCTCTTGGCCACGTCAGGACTCACCGGGGGAGCATTCGGCTCCAATACCTCTGGGGTGGCCTCCGTGTCAACAGCGGGCTCTGGGAAGGCCTTGAGGGATGGATGAAGCCTTCTTCCTCCTCTTCCTCCTCTTTCGTGGGTGAGGCGGTGGCTCTGTGCCTACCTGCTCTGTAGGCACTGGAGCGGATTCACAGGCTGGAGCTGACTCTGGAGCGGACTCATGGACTGGAGCGGCCTCTGGAGCGGACTCACGGGCTGGAGCGGGCTCTGGAGCGGAGTCACGGGCTGGAGCGAGCTCTGGAGCAGATTCACGGGCTGGAGCGGGCTCTGGAGCGGACTCACGGGCTGGAGCTAGCCTTGGAGCGGACTCTCGGGCTGGAGAGGATTCACAGAATTGAGCGGACTGATGGGCTGGAGTGGGTGCTGGAGGTCTCCGAATCTGCCTATTCTTACAAAGATACAGATAATTAGAGAAATTCCAGAAATTTAACCTCCTTACCAGCTCCATCTCCCACTGCGGCAGAGGGTCGTCCAGACAATTGTTGAATATGTCCTTGAGGACCGCATCAGGGAGATTTAACCTCTCCGCCCGTGACCAAAACCTCTGAGTAAATGCCCGCACCTCCATACCTCTCTGGAGAAGTGTAGTCAGATCCTGGGGACCGCTCTGACTTCCCCGGGGGCTAGCCGCTGGCCGGACTCTCTTGCTGCTGGATCTAGGCAAGATGTTGGTTTCTGTCACGTAAGGCACAGAGACAAGAGGGTAAGATTCATATGCAGCTTTAATGGGTAATCTAAAACGTAATCAGACAGGCAGGGGTCAAAAATCCACAGAGCAGTCAACAGGAAACAAAGAAAACAAACAGAGAAGCCGGTGACCGTAAATGAAACCAACATAACAAAAGCAGAGACAAACCAGGTATAAATAGACAGACACTAATGAACAAACACAAAACAACTGGGTGCAATGAACGAGATAATTAGTCCGGGAAGTGGGTTATGGGAAATGAAGTCCAAAAGTGTGGTGAGGAACCGTCCGGGTTGGAGTGCCCTCTAGTGGCTAACTACGGCACTCCAACTTGTGATCATGACAACTGGAGAGTGTGCAGCTGAAACTTCCTCTTATCGCTTCACACCATCTGACTGTCACAACTGATGTCACATCAAGTATAGTCTGATTTATATTCATGTCTTTTTTGTTGTTTGATTCATTTTTACAGTCTTTTGTGTTACAATCATTACGTTTGTCCTCTCAGTCTCTAAGGTGTTTTGACATGCCCTGACATTTGTGCTTATTTCTGTTATTAGTGTGCCATTTTTGTAGTCCTTTGTAGTTTTTTTCTGGTTGATTAGATCTGCGATCATTCCCAGGTCTGTCTTGTTTGCCTATACCCCTCTCATATTTTATGTTGCCTTTACATGCTATCGGAATTATTGTAAATACAAGTTTCCTAGTCAAAAATCTGGACAGGAACATTTGTCATGTGATGTCATGTTAAGTCAACATTTGAATGTGATGTGCTTGTAATCATGACTTCAGAAGTAGGGAAGTAGGACATTTCCGATGGCACGTGAAGGCAGTATAAACCCCAGTGTTACTTGTGTTCGTTGTCGAGTCTTGTCCTACATGGATGTATGTTTGGTGCTGCTCATTCTGTTCAAAGAATCCCTGATTCTTTGGTCTCTGTTGTGGTTTTGTTATTATGTTTGTTTTATTATTAAACTCTTTGCGTAAGGATCCAGCTCTTCCTTATTTTTGGGTTAACCCAGCGTTACAGGTGGGTCCTGATTGAAATCCACTGCTTTAATGTCTCTTACCTAAGGTGTCACTCAGTCTATATACAGTGTGCATGTTGTGGGTCTAAGAAAAAATTGATACACATGAATATTGATATTGTAAATATATTACAATATATTGAATAATACATAAGGAATTGCCGCTTTTCATATATTGAAAATATGTGATAATATATTTACTAATATATCATAATGTATGTAATTTTATATTCAGTAATATACTTCATAATATATTGATTTATATATTTTCAGATATGGTACTGCATGCATAATATATTGCAGATATATTTATTCATGCAGTATAAACACATATAGGGTAAAGTGTTTTTTACCCTATATGTGGTAAAAAAAATTTAGATAATGTGTTATTATCTAACACATTTCTTATATTTAATAATTATTTATATTTTAAATGTTTCATATTTTCAAGTTAGTTAACAAAAGCACACCTGCATGTACTAAAGTTTCTACCAAAGAGACTATCACTGTGCTATAGCGTGCACAGCCGATACTCTTTAAATAAAGTTATTATAGTCTTAATGGTGTTCAGCTAATCATAAACCTAACCACGGGCTCTACTCTTCAGCACAATGGTGACCCCAAAAACTCACACATACCAGAAAACCTTTTAAATTCCAAAATAATAGAACATTAAATGCTAACAGATCTCCCCCTATATTAATATTGAGCAAAACACATGAAATAACACTTAATTTTAACATTTACTCTCCTTTAACAGTCAGAAGAAAAGCATGCTGGGAAATTAAGCTCTAGCGCAAGTTCCGCCGGGAAGACTCAAATGTTACGTCACTTATTAGTTCAGATCTAACTAATCATTATCTAACAATTGGAGTATAAAAGGTCGGTACTTACACATGTCTGAGTTCGCAGATGCTGACGGCAACCTTCATTTCCGGCGTGGGATATAGCTTATTTAAAATCCAGCCTGACTTTGTCGTTGACACTTAAGGGCTGCGTTATCTTCATGTCTAGATGCAGACGCATCATGTTAGTTTTCTTTATTTTACAAAAAGCACAGCATTTTGTTTTTACTCTGAGTGTACACAAAAAAAGAAGATATTTCACAGATTAAAATGATGTATAACTCTTAATTGTATGTGCAACATTGACTGAGTATTTTGAGTCTCTTTCACACTGGTAAGAAAAAAACCGAGGTGGTATCGCTGGCGATACCTCCAACTCCAGAGTGTTAAGGGGAAGGGAATTCGGAATGGCCTCGAAATTTGAACTTGAGAAGTTCGCGATTCAACCTACGTCACAACAATTGGATATCTGCCGCAAAGATGATCTGTTTTCGATTACGGAATTGTATCAAAGTTTCTCGTGGTGCAGTGAAATGGGAGATTAAGCATGTGATTTATAGACACAGAGGAGAGTGAGGCGGCGGGTGTTGCAGCTCAGTTGCCGGTTTCCGTGGGGGAGGGTGAGCAACCCAAGCCTGAGGAGCTGGCCAGCATAGATCCCGTCGATCAACCTTCTCCGCGAGATCCTTTACTGCCGATCAAATTAAAAGAGTTAGAGGTGGAGCTGGGCAGGCAACGATACCAGAGTCAGCTGTTGCATGTGCGCACAGTTGAGCTTGAAATCAAGCTAGACATCAAGCTCAAGGAGCTGGAGCTTGAGCTCAAAACTAGATCACCTGTTCCCCCCTCAGCTGCTGATGCACCTGATGTGAACGTGCCCATGTCGTCACCCATCACTGCTTCTACTCCGAGTCCTATTCCTGCACCTCGACGCAGCCCACAAGTCAACCTGATTTTGATATTAGTCGTCAAATTGCACTAGTCCCACTGTTTCGAGAGAGCAAGGTTGACACTTATCTTACCGTGTTTGAGCGAATCGCCGCCACGTTAAAATGGCCGTGGAATGTTTCGCCACTGTTTTTGCAATGCAAACTCGTCAGTAAAGCCCAAGAAGTCTGTTCAGCATTAACGCTTGAACAAAGCTTAGACTACGATGTAGTGAAGAGTGCTGTTTTGCGCGCTTATGAGTTAGTTCCCGAAGCATACCGCCAAAAGTTCCGCAGTCTTGTGAAAACCTCTAGTCAAACGTTTGTTGAATTAGCAAGAGACAAAGCAAATTTGTTTGAAAAATGGTGCGCCGCAAAAAAAGTCGAAACGTTTGAACAGCTTAAAGAGCTAATACTGTTGGAGGAGTTTAAAAATTGTTTGCCAGGAAAAATTGTGGTTTACTTAAATGAGCAGAAAGTTTCCTCTCTTTCTGAGGCTACAGATTTTTCTGATGAGTTTGTGCTTACTCATAGAGTAGTGTTGTCGTCCGGAAAGCGTAATCTTCCTGATCGGTCTCGCAGTTCTAAGGATACAGTCGTGGCACCGAAGAATGTTTCTGGTGTAGAGAGTAGTGAAAGTCGTGAATGTTTTTATTGTCATGAGGTGGATCACCTCATTGCTACTTGTCCCGCTCTGAAATGCAAAGTTAGTAGAAAAGCAATTCCTTCAAAGTCCGTTTCATTGGTTGAACGACAGATTTTGTCACCCGAACATGTACAGTGCCCTCCACAAATATTGGCACCCTTAGTAAATATGAGCAAAGGTGGCTGTGAAAATAAATCTGCATTGTTTATCCTTTTGATCTTTCAAAAAATTCACAAAATTATAACCTTTCATCGAAGTAAAACAATTGAAAGTAGGGGAAATTCACATTATGAAATAAATGTTTTTCTCCAATACATGTTGGCCACAACTATTGGCACCCCTAGAAATTCTTATGAGTAAAATATTTCTGAAGTATATTCCCATTCATATTTACATTTTTTTAGCACACCAGGGTGACTAGGAGCATGAAATTGTCCAGCCATGACTTCCTGTTTCACAGGAGTATAAACATGTGGAAACACAAAAGCCAAATTCCCTTAATCATTCATCACAATGAGAAAAAACAAAGAATATAGTTCTGATGTGCAGCAAAAGATTGTTGAGCTTCACAAAATAGAAAGTGGCTGTAAGAAAATAGCTAAAGCATTGAAAATCCCCATTTCCACCATCAGGGCAATAATTAAGAAGTTCCAATCAACTAAAAATTTTACAAATCTGCCTGGAAGAGGACGTGTGTCTAAATCGTCCTAATGCACAGTGAGGAGGAAAGTTTGAGTGGCCAAAGACTCTCCAAGGATCACAGCTGGAGAATTGCAGAGATTAGTTGAGTCTTGAGTCTCAGAAAGCCTAAAAAAAATTATCAAACAGCACCTACATCCCCACAAGTTGTTCCGGAGGGTTTCAAGAAAAATCCTCTGCTCTCATCCAGAAATATTCTCCAGCATATTTAGTTGTCGACACGACTGAAACTTCAAACAGGACTGGCTTCTATGGTCAGATGAAACAAAAAAAAAGAGCTTATTGGCAGCAAACTCACCAGATGGGTTTGGTGCACGCATGGATAAAAAGTACCCCATGTCCACTGTTAAATATACTGCTGGATCTTTAATGTTGTGGGCCTATTTTTCTGCTGGAGGTCCTGGACATCTTGTTCATATACATTGTATCATGGATTCTATCAAATACCAACAGATAAAAAATCTAAATCTGCTTCTGCTAGGAATCTTGTAATGGGCCGTGGTTGTATCTTCCATCAGGACAATGATCCAAAACAAACATCAAAACCAACACAAAAATGTGTCACTGAGCACAAAATGAAGCTTCTGCCATGGTCGTCCAAGTTCCCTGACCTGAACCCTAAAGAAAACGAGTGGAGTGAACTGAGGAGAAGAAGCACCAACATGGAGCTGGGAATCTGAAGGATCTGGAGAGATTCTGTCTGAAGGAATGGTCTCTGATCTCTTGTCAGGTGTTCTCCAAACTCATCAGGCATTATAGAAGATGGCTCAGAGCTGTTTTCTTGGCAAAAGGAGGTTGCAAAAAGTTTTGAATAAAAGGGTGCCAATAATTGTGGCCAATGTGTTTTGGAGAAAAACATTTATTTCATAATGTGAGTTTCCCCCCACTTTCAATTGTTTTACTTCGATAATAGGTTATAATTTTATCGAGCCGCCTTTATTCATAATTACTAAGGGCCAGTAATTGTGGAGGGCACTGTATCTCTGAATGCAGTGATTGAGTCTACTTTTGAATCATTTATTTGTGATGGTGTTGTGTCACTGAGTGAAGATGAGACAGAAACGAAGTGCATCTGCATCCTACGTTATACTGGCGCTGCGCAATCGTTTATCTTAGAAAGTGTGTTACCATTCTCTCAACAGTCAAGTTTAGATTCCGATTTGCTCATGTAGGGCATTGATCTTACAGTAGTTAAAGTTCCTTTGCACAATGTGTTCTTGCGATCTGGAATAATTTCAGGAAATGTTAAGCTGGCGGTCCAAGCTGAACTACCTGTGAAGGGTGTATCACTCATTCTGGGGAACGATTTAGCAGGTAAAAAAGTTTTCTGTCTACCTGAGGTAATAAATAAATTCCAGATGTGTATGATGAGGGTGTGTTGCAGGAAGAATTTCCTGATGTGTTTGGCACGTGTTGTGACCCGAGCTCAAGCTCGCAAATTTAAGGACACTGTGGATCTGTCTAATTCCTTTATGTGTGCTGGTGATCTTGTCCAGTCAGAGAATGATGCCGATGCAGTGGAGATAGATGTGTGTGCTCTTCCCAATGTTGAGTTATCCTTTGGTAAGCCACAGTTAATTGAAGCACAACGTGCTGATGAAACTTTGAGTCTTGCAGTTACCGTTGAGCCATCTGTTTTGTTAGAGCATCCTGTTGCATACTACCTAGAAGATGGTGTCCTGATGCGTAAGTGGACTCCATGTCACGCAGAGAATGAGTGGAGCGCTGTGTTTCAAGTTGTTGTCCCAAAACCTTACAGAGAGCAGGTAATGAGTGTTGCGCATGATCATGAACTTTCTGGTCATGTTGGTATTTGAAAGACTTATGATAGTTTATTGAAGCATTTCTTTTGGCCGTCGATGACATCAGATGTAGCCAAATTTTGTAGATCCTTTTGTAGATGCGTGTCAAATGGCAGGTGAACCAAATCAAGTGATTCCTCCTGCCCCACTGAAGCCTATACCAGTCCTCTGTGAACCGTTTGAACGAATTCTGATTGACTGTGTTGGTCTATTGCACAGAACGAAGTCTGGGAACACTTATCTATTAACGCTAATGTGTGCGTCAACCAGGTTTCCCGAGGCAATACCACTCCGTTCTCTCAAAGCCCCTACGATTGTCAAAGCAATTGTTAAGTTTTGTACTACATTTGGAACGGCTGAATTCATTCAGTCTGATCAAGGAACCAATTTTATGTCCAGAGTGTTCGCGAAGGTAATGAATCAGCTAAATATCAAACATCAGGTATCCAGTGCGTACCATCCAGTCGCAAGGTGCTACTGAACGCTTTCATCAAACATTGACATCGATGCTTTGAACCTTCTGTGTTGAGCGTGAAAAAGAATGGGATAAGGAGATCCCACTCTTGTTGTTCGCAGTTCGCAATACTACCCAAGCGTCACTTGGATTCAGTCCCTCTGAATTAATCTTTGGACACACCGTTCGTGGTCCACTGAAAAGATTATGTCAGTGCATTCCATGAGCGACTACATACTTTGTGGGAGTTGGCTAGACGCTCACTGTCTCCAGTCTGAAATAAAGTTCCCATTCAGTCGGTCACGTTCGACGTACGTCGGACAGCCCGACGAATAGGAATCTTGCTAGAGAGGCCAATCTACTTCGAGTGTAACTAAAACGAGCCAATGCACATTGGCATGCAATCATATGCATCAGCTGCTCGCCTCGCAGCGCCGGTATTTAATGAGCAGCAGGTGCGTTGCATCTTCAGCTTTTCGCTTTGGAGCCGAACGGTGTTGTTCCTGTTCTCTGCAAGCAAGTGTCTGCTAGAAGACGAGTCAAGCTTTTTGGTTGAACTTCTCTTTTTTCCTGAGTGCGGGCGAACAGCACAGCAGCGGGGTCGAAGTCCTCTCTTTATTTTCAGTTTTTTGTTTTGTTTGCCATTATTGAGCAAATAGCTGTTTTGGCAGCGTCAGAAGGCTGTTCTCACGGCCGGTACGGTGCGCTTTGAGCGCTGAAAGAGTTAGCGCCTTCAAAGAGAGAGAGAACACACGACAGGCTGCACACAATCCCTGTCTGTTGTTTGAAAGAGTAAAGTCCCTAAAAGAGCTTACACAAGTAGAGCTTGTGTCTTTTTAAAGATGACACTCTATTTGTGTGTTTCTGGATGCGGTCGTTTCCTGTCCTCACTGACGGCCACGGTCACTGTTTCACATGTCTGGGCGCGTGCTGAAACGATGCTCGTGGGTGGTTCATGTTTTCATATGAGAACATGATCACGTCGACACGCCGGTCGTGACTCTTCTTTCTCCGGGAAGCTTGAGTCCCCTCTGTTGTTGGCCAGCTGCCGCTTGTGTGTAAAAGCACAGCTGTGGGTCTGCCCAACACTCTGGGAGACCGTGGAGATCGTGAGAGCAAACCTCTCGCTCCTCTGCGTGTCGTGTGCTGTCGAGCTGTCGGGCTGCAGCGCGGGTTGTCACGGCAACCCAGCGCTCGCTCGGGACTCTAGATGTGCAGTCTCTTTGCCTAATCTCCATTGTAGCACCCTCTCTGGTGCACCAGAAGAGGTCTACTTTGGTGAAATGGCTTGGGTGATTTGAGGTTGAGGGGTTCCTTTGGGGAACCAACCCCCTAGGGCCCCTCCCTCTAGCGCATTGCAAGCTGTGCAGTTTCTGGATTGGATTGCTGGTCCTTCTCATAGGGGAACCTAGCATTTCATTCAGGGCTCCAGCTGAGGGTCAGATGTCGATTGCAGCATCGGAGAGAGTGCTGTCATGCTCTGGAAATGAGGGTGATGCTGCCCACTGTAATGGTGTGTGCTTATACTGACTCAGATTCAGAGTTTACAGCCATGCTTTCCCGGGTGTTCCGGATGTGCATGGAAAACTTGGCAGTATGGAGCTGTATTGGTGCCATAAATATGAAACGCCAAAAGTGCCAAAATCTGCATAAAGTTTTCCTCTCTCACTAACCTCTTGGGTGGGGTGGCTGTGCTCAGACTATGCTATGCATGAGGGTAGTTCTGAGCCAAGGTTGAGCTGCGCTTGTTGACTAACCATGATCAAAGTCACGGCGCAGGCCCTTGGCCAGACGATGTCCACCTCAGTGGTCCAGAAGCACCCCCTGGCTTACCTCGCAGAGGTGCGAGAGGTTGTCAAGCTAAAAACGCTTTCTCGACGCTCCCATCTCACAAGGTGGCCATTTCGGTGACACTGTCGGGGACTGAGCCCAGCTGCTCTCCTCAGTTAGTAGCAGACCAGGGAACTTCCCCCGACAAACCGTTGAGTTCCTCGTGGGCCGCCCCTCAGTCTGCTCATTGCCAAGAGTGTCGTCCCCTGCAGAAAAACTCCAGCCCAGCCTGCTCTACTGTGTCCGCTGCGGGGAGATGACGCCTCCTGTCTCTGCTGCTGTTTAAGTGGTTAGTGAGAAATCACCCCTGAGACGGGCGACCCAGAGATGGGTGGGGCTGCTCAGGCTCGGCTATGCGATTTAGCTCACCCGGCGTCCCCCCAAGTTCAGGAGCGTCCACTTCACTGCAGTGAAAGCTGTCGATGCCCATGTCTTGTGTGCGGAGATCGCGATCCTACTGGCGAAGGACGCAATAGAGCCGGTCCCTCCAGCCGATATGAGGTCAGGGTTCTATAGTCCCTACTTCATTATACCCAAGAAAAGCGGTGGGTTAGGACCGATCTTGGACCTGCGAGTTTTAAATCGGAGCCTCCACAAGCTACCGTTCAAAATGCTCACGCAGAAATGCATTTTCGAGTGCATCCGTCCCCAAGATTGGTTTGCAGCGATCGACCTGAAGGATGCGTACTTTCATGTCTCGATCCTTCCTCGACACAGGCTGTTCCTGCGCTTTGCGTTCGAGGGTCGACCATATCGGTACAAGGTCCTACCCTTTGGGCTGGCCCTGTCTAACCGCATCTTCACGAAAGTTGTGGAGGGAGCCCTTGTTCCCATGAGAGAACAGACACCTCAGCCAGTTGGGTCTTCAGGTCAACTGGGAAAAGAGCAAACTCTCCCCTGTGCAGAGGATCTCTTTTCTCGGTATGGAGTTGGATTCGGTCGAGCAGACAGCACGCCTCACAGAGGAACGTGTTCAGTCGGTGTTGAACTGCTTGAATACATTCAAAGGCAGGACCGCGGTCCCACTGAAATTCTTTCAGAGGCTCCTGGGAAATATGGCAGCCGCAGCGGCAGTAACCCCGCTCGGTTTGCTTCATATGAGACCGCTTCAGCACTGGCTTCACGGCCAAATCCCGAGATGGGCGTGGCAACGCGGCACTTTCCGGGTGGCAATCACTCCGGAGTGCCGCCAAGCCTTCAGCCCGTGGTCGGACCCCTTGTTTCTTCGAGCAGGAGTGCCCCTAGAACAGGTGTCCCGGCATGCTGTGGTATTCACAGATGCCTCCGCCACCGGCTGGGGTGTCACGTACAATGGGCATGCAGTTTCCGGGGTGTGGACGGGCCCCCAACTGCACTGACACATCAAATGTCTCGAGTTGCTAGCAGTACGCCTTGCCCTGAGCCGCCTGAAAGGGCCGTTACAGGGCAAGTATGTGCTGGTCCGCACGGACAACACTGCGACTGTTGCGTACATCAACCGCCAAGGTGGTCTATGCTCCCGTCGCATGTCGCAACTCGCCCGCCATCTCCTCCTCTGGAGTCAGAAGCATCTGAGGTCACTTCGTGCCATTCATGTCCCCGGTGTGCTCAACCGTGTGGCCGACGAGCTATCACTAGCTGCGCTGCCAGGAGAGTGGCGACTCCACCCGCAGATGGTCCAGCTGATTTGGAGAGAGTTCGGAGAGGCTCAGGTAGACCTGTTTGCCTCACCAGAAACCTCCCATTGCCAGTTGTTTTACTCCCTGTCCGAGGGAACACTCGGGACAGATGCACTGGCGCACAGCTAGCCCCGGGGCCTTCGCAAATATGCGTTTCCCCCAGTGAGCCTACTTGCACAGACCTTGTGCAAAGTCAGGGAGGACAAGGAGCAGGTCCTGTTAGTTGCGCCCTATTTGCCCAACCGGACCTGGTTTCCGGAACTTTCAATCCTCGCGACAGCCCCTCCCTGGTCCATTCCTCTGACGAAGGACCTTCTTTCTCAGAGACGGGCTCCCGCGTCCAGACCTCTGGAAACTACATGTCTGGTCCCTGGACGGGACGCGGAGGTTCCAGGTGACTTACCCCCCGATGTACTTAACACCATCACTTCGGCACGTGCACTGTCTACAAGATGTGGCTACGCCTTGAAGTGGAACCTGTTCATCGAGTGGTGCTCTTCTCGCAGAGAAGACCCCCGAAGATGCTCGATCGGAGTCGTGCTTTCCTTCTTGCAGCAAGGGTTGGAGCGTAGGCTGTCCCCCTCCACCCTCAAAGTCCATGCTGCTGCTATTTCTGAGGCGCTCAAAAGAATGGCGGCGCATCCACACGCAGCAGCTTCTCTCTGTCCCGACAGAACGGTGTTTTCGTGTTTTTTGTCTTGTGAGTCGCAGTGTTTTTGTACGTCGTCATCTCGTCTACCTGTCTTTAAGCGCGCATACAGTCGTAAGTTTCTGCTGGATGTCGGCAGAACCTTATTTCTAGAGTTAAAGTCCGTGCACGCAGAACAGCTGTGAGATCTCGGACTGCTCCGGAGGCCTACATCGTCACCGACCCCCACTGCTGCATCTCGCCCACAGCGGAGGCGCCGCAAGCGGTGTGAGAGGAAGCAGAAGAGGGGTAAGCGCGGAGGTATCCTGGCTAGGCTAACGGCTAACCCACACAAGTCATCTATTCCCACCATCGTACTGTCCGGGCTAACCAGAAGCCGTGGATGTCAGGGGAGGTCTACAGACTCCTGGAGACGCGGAACGCTGCATTCAGAGCTGGAGATGAGGTGGGCCTGAGAACAGCCAGGGCCAACCTATCCCGCGGCATCAGTGAGGCTAAGAGACAGTACTCCAGGAGGATAGCCCATCGTTTCAGTGACAGCAGAGACACTCGTAGCCTGTGGCAGGGGATACAGACCATTACGGACTACAAGCCCCCACCACGGACCTGTGATAGCAACATCTCTCTGCTGAATGAGCTGAACACCTTCTTCGCTCGCTTTGAGGAACAAAACGGCACCACTGCACAGAATACTCCACCCCCTCCCGGTGACCAGGTGATGACGCTGACTCCGGACAGCGTGAGGAGATCCTTCAGCAGGATCAATGACAACATTCCTGGGCGTGAACTGAGAGACTGTGCAGCAGAACTCACTGATGTCTTCACAGACATCTTCAACATCTCACTTAGTCAGGCTGTTGTTCCCACATGTTTCAAAACCACCACCATCATTCCAGTCCCGAAGAAGCCATCTCCATCCTGCTTCAATGACTACCGTCCTGTTGCACTTACTCCCATCCTCATGCACCACATTAAGTCTGCCCTCCCCCCCTCCCTGGACCCATTCCAGTTTGCATATCGGTCCAACCGGTCGACCGATGATGCCATCTCAACTACCCTCCACTCAGCACTCACACATCTAGAGAAAAAAGACTCATACGTCAGAATGCTGTTCATAGACTTCAGTTCAGCATTCAACACAATCATCCCTCAACAGCTCATTCACAAACTGATCGAGCTGGGGCTCAACACTTCGCTGTGCAACTGGCTGTTGGACTTTCTGACTGGAAGACCTCAGGCAGTACAGGTCGGCAGCAACACATCCAGCACCACCACACTGAACACTGGGGCCCCCCAAGGATGTGTGCTGAGCCCTCTTCTCTTCACTCTGCTGACCCATGACTGCATACCGTCACACAACACCAACCTCTTTATTAAGTTTGCGGATGACACGACTGTGGTGGGTCTCATTAGCAACAGAGATGAGACAAACTACAGGAGCGAGGTGAGCCGCTTGGCTGGGTGGTGCAGTAACAACAATCTCTCTCTGAACGTGGAGAAGACGAAGGAGATTGTTGTTGACTTCAGGAGAGCGCACAGTCAGCATGTTCCTCTGACCCTCAACGGTGCGACTGTGCAGAGAGTGAGCAGCACCAAGTTCCTGGGTGTACACATCACAGAGGACCGATCCTGGACCGACAACACCACAGCACTGGCCAAGAAATCTCTACTTCTCTACTTCCTCCGCAAACTGAGGAGAGCCAGAGCCCCACCCCCATCATGTGCACCTTCTACAGAGGCACCATCAAGAGCATTCTGACGGGCTGCATCACTGTGTGGTATGGCGCCTGCAATGCGTCCTGCCGGAAGACTCTGCAACGCATAGTGAGAGCAGCTGAGAAGATCATTGGTGTCTCTCTCCCCTCCCTCCAAGAAACTTACAGAACCCGTCTCACTCGCAAAGCCCTCTGCATCGCAAGTGATCCCACCCACCCGTCACACAGCTTCTTCAGTCTGCTGCCATCAGGGAGGAGACTGCGGAGTCTCCAGGCCAGGACCAGCAGATTGAAGGACAGCTTCATTCATCAGGCTGTCAGGAAGCTGAACTCGCTCCCGAACTTGCCCCCCCGTCCCTTTTCTGCCCCAGGCACCACTGAACTATGCGTGCTCTGCCCGCTCAAGTTGCATGCGCACTCCACGAGAGGTGTCGCATCCTCCTGGGCGCTGGCTCGTGGCGCCTCGCTGACAGACATTTGTAGTGCTGCGGGCTGGGCGACACCTAACACGTTCGCTAGATTTTATAGCCTTCGTGTTGAGCCGGTCTCCTCCCGTGTTCTCACCTCAGGTCAGAGGCACGGAGAGGCCCCAGCTTAGTATTAGCTTGCTACACTTACATGCGCTTTTTCTCCAGAGAGTCCCTACAAGGCAGACCCTGTTGAGTCCTCCGATCTCCCTTCGGCGGCCCACGTGGCGGAGCGTCTGGCACCAGGCCTATACTCCGTTGCATCCTTGAGAACCGGGTTTAGGCTGGGTACCATATGTGTGACCCTACAGGGATCCCATATGTCTAGTTCCACATGTCTAGTTCCACGGTTGCTCCTAAACGAAGCCTGTGTCTTTCCCTCTGGGAGAACCCACCCCTCATCGGGTTGGAGTCACCCCAGTTCTTACATATGTAGTACAGCCCTACAGGGTTAGTCCATATGTTCTCTTCCACATAACTCCTTCGGGGAAGGATGTGGCTTCCACAGCGTTCCTTTCCCAGCGAAAGGGTACGCTTTCCCAGCGTTATCCAATAGTCTCACTGAGTGGGTTTTGGGGAACAGCAGTGATCGACACTCTCTGTGTCAGCCCTGTCCCACCGTCCTCTGGCAAGGGGGCTTACAACAGACCGCTGGAAGCGGGCAGCTCCTGTGGCGCTTTGGTAAGGATTTCTAGTCGTCGGTCTGTCCGACATACGTCGAACGTGACCGACTGAATGGGAACGTCTTGGTTAGTAAGGTAACCCTCGTTCCCTGAAGGAGGGAACGGAGACGTACGTCCCGTCGCCACAGTCGCTGTACCCCACTGATGCTGCCGCCTAACCTGTTCGGCTCCTCAGCGAAAACCTGAAGATGCAACGCACCTGCTGCTCATTAAATACCCTCGCTGCGAGGCGAGCAGCTGATGCATATGATTGCATGCCAATGTGCATTGGCTCGTTTTAGTTACACTCAAAGTAGATTGGCCTCTCTAGCGAGATTCCTATTCGTCAGTCTGTCCGACATACGTTACCTTTGTAACCGAGACGATCTCATTTTGCTACCAGTGCCAGGTTCAGCACTTCAAGCTAAATTCACTGGTCCTTATGAGATTAAGGAGAAGCTAGGAGATACTGACTATGTTGTTGATACCCCTGACCGTAAGAGGAAGTCGCGGGTCTGTCACATTAATATGCTTAAGGCATACGTGTCCCGTTCTGATTCGAAAGATGTTAACATGCCTGTTGCTACTGTAGTTCCAGTTACTGTGCCACTGTCAGAATACTCACCTGAAAGTGATGATTTAAAGATGAATAGTGCCTCGTTCTTGTCTGCTCGTTTACCAAATTCTGAAACTTTGTCGAACTTGTCAGAAAAGTTGTCTCACTTATCAGTATCTGCCCAGGCTGATATTACCAATCTTATTAGTAAGTATCCGAATTTGTTTAATGATTTTCCCACGACCACTCATGTAGTAGAGACCACTCAAGGTTTTGTTCGGACTACAGAAAAGTTAACGCTTTAAAGGGTCATGAAACCCCAAAACACTTTTTTTGAGATATAAACAGATATGTATAGGCTGCACATCATTGAAAACACTAACGGTACTCATTAATGTTATTCATAAGTGAAAAATTGTTATTTTTGCATTTTTCAGAGCGATTTCTGTCTTCCGGTTTGAAAAGCTGAGTCGGAGCAACGTCACAAAATCTGACGTAATCGTGTACTTTCGGCCCAAGTATGGGCATGGTCGAATATGCTGACGTAGACCGTTTCGAGCGATTCTCAACATATATTCATGACATAAAGCTCATTTAATCCAATCACTGCGCTGTACTATGCATTAGATTATAATTACGGTATTATGCATGAGGAAGTATCACTTTTCTCGCCACGGTCTCTTGTCATTCAGAGACATATCGTTGGTCTTCGTTTCCTCAATGCTACAACACAATGTGTTTTCCTGTGACGCAACCAGAGCAGAGGTTTGTGTGCATGTGGATTGTTTTGCTGTAATCTACCAGCACAAATGGAAAATATGTTCGCGTGAGATCGCATTACAGCAGAGAATTCAAATGTCACAAAAGTGCTGTTCATTCACCTCTGCCTGCTCTAGCTGCGTTCAAACACACGAGCCGTAGGCTATGTTTCCTTCAGCACAGCAGCACGTGTTGTTTGTATTTTGCTCGCGATGCGGTCAGAACTGGAGTTTGAATACGAACACATGAAAAATACGACTGTTATGATATACACTTGGAGCGCGCATATGATCGGTTTCAGTGCGGAGCTTCGCGTTGTGTTTAACAACACTAGCCACGTGGCATATAGCTCATACAGAATAAATTATCTGTGTTTAAAGTTTTTATTTCACACATTCCCCTGCACCAAACATTAACCAGCACGGTGTAGTTATGCACACATATTTCATCAAGTCTTCTTCAAATGAGTTATATGTGCAAACTGGACACTGATACAGTGGTGTAGCCTATCTGAACGCGACGACACGATTATTCTAATAGACAAAACATTGATTTTGAGACTGCAGTGTTCGTAAACGTAATCAAAGTAGCCTATTATTAGCCCTATTAAATATTCTTTCGCATTTCTCCCTTGTGCTTGGGAGTTTGTTGTCATTTTCTCCGTGCTCATATATTAATATTCATTATTCTGTATAATGAGTGTGTTCTATGTCTGTGCTTCATTGGTTGTTCTCTCCCCTCTTCTCCCCCTTTACACTCCCACTTTTCCAGAGCTTTACACGCCCATTTTAACAGACTTTTTTGAGCTTTGAGGTGTGAACGACCAGGGTAAAACAGGGGGGTTTCATGACCCTTTAACAAAAGCTGACTCCTTTCCGCTTCCTCGCATGGAAGATTGCGTTGATCGTGTAGGTAATGCTAAAAATGGGACTAAACTTGATCTGCTCAAAGGATATTGGCAGGTGCCCCTCACAGAGCGAGCATCTGAGATCTCTGCTTTTGCCACCCCTGATATGTTTTTACAGTATCGAGTTATGGCTTTTGGCCTTCGCAATGCTGGAGCTACCTTTCAGCGACTAATGTCCATAGTATTGTCTGATGTGTCTAATTATGAGGCTTATCTTGACGACGTTGTATGCTATGCAGATACATGGGAAGACCACCTCAAAACCTTGGAGGATGTCTTCAAACATCTGAGAGACGCTAATCTCACTTTAAACTTGTCTAAATGCGAATTTGGCTGTGCCACTGTTACTTACCTAGGAAAGGAGGTTGGTAATGGTCAGGTTTGTCCACTTAACTCAAAAATACAAGCCATCCTTGATTTCCCAGTTCCCAAGACTAGGAAAGAACTCCGTTGATTCCTTGGAATGACTGGTTACTACCGCTGTTTTTGCAAGAACTTTTCTGATGTTGCCAGTCCTCTCACTGGATTGTTACGTAAGGCAGTCTTATGTAAGTGGTCTTCGGAATGTCAGTTCGCCTTTGAAGCTTTAAAGTCTTTGCTTTGTAGTGCCCCTGTGCTTGCCGCGCCCTGCTTTGAAAAGTCGTTCATATTAGAAGTGGATGCTAGTGGTACAGGTGCGGGTGCCGTCCTATTTCAGACTGATAGTGCTGGTTTGAATCACCCAATTAGCTTCTTTTCAAAAAAATTCCACAAACATCAGCTTAACTACAGTACCATAGAAGTCAAATCAAGTCACCTTTATTTATATAGCGCTTTTTACAATGCAGATTGTGTCAAAGCAGCTTTACATTGATAACTGGTACATAATTTTGGCTGCACAGCAGCTCTTAAAGAATAGTGTCAATGCAGGCAGATCAGAAGCACTGTTGATTAAATGTCAAGAATACTGTTGAATATCAAATGTCAAGTCAAATGTCAAGTGTCCCCAACTAAGCAAGCCAAAGGCGACAGCGGCAAGGAACCCAAACTCCATCAGGTGACATCAGGTGGCAAACAGGTGGCAAACAAGTGACAAATAGGTGTTAAAATGGAGAAAAAATAAACCTTGGGAGAAACCAGGCTTAGTCGGGGGGCCAGTTCTCCTCTGGCGAACAGTGCTTTGTTACGAATCAGGTTGCTATCATAAGTCTGATAGGATCGCACCAATCAAAGTGTTTATTTCAGTTCCATCCAGTTGAGGATCGTATTCATCACGCCGGTATGGTTGGTTGGTTGAGGAACTGTGCTACTGGCTGTCGTGTCGATGAGGCCTTCACGATGGATGATCTAGTTGACTCGATCTCTGCTGATACTTCAGGGCTGCGTTGTGGTCATGTCCAGTTGAGGATCGTATTCATCACGCCGGTATGGACGGTTTGTTGAGGCACTGTGCTACTGGCTGTCGTGTCGATGAGGCCTTCACAATGGATGATCTAGTCGACTCGATCTCTGCTGATACTTCAGGGCTGCGTTGTGGTCGTGTCATGGCTCCGGTCCTTGGTCTCAGCTGAATACGGCCCGGATCCAGTTTACTACGGTAAACCTCGGGATAAACAGAAAGACTAATATTAGCGTAGATGCCATTCTTTTTCAGATGTAACGAGTACATCTGGTGTTATAGAAAGTGTTCCTGGTTCCGGCTGACCTATTTTATGCAGCCAAATAATCCTTTAACGGATTTGAAAATATAAATTGATAATGTGTTATGTGTATGCCAGGTTAAAGAGATAAGTTTTTAGTCTAGATTTAAACTGACAGAGTGTGTCTGCATCCCGAACAATGCTAGGAAGATTGTTCCAGAGTTTAGGTGCCAAATAGGAGAAGGATCTACCGCCTGCGGTTGATTTTGATATTCTAGGTATTATCAGCTGGCCTGAATTCTGAGATCGCAATAAACGTGAAGGACTATAATGCATTAAGAGCTCGCTTAGGTACTGGGGAGCTAAACCATTTAGTGCTTTGTAAGTAATTAGCAAGATTTTAAAATCTATTCGATAGAAAAGGAAGCGCTTGCCTTGATTCTGGCTCTCCAAAATTTTGAGGTCTATGTTGGTTCGAGCTCGCAACCTGGTACTGTTCACACCGACCATAACCCTCTTATATTTCTTCAGCGTATGTCTAATGCTAATCATCGTCTAATGCGATGGTTACTAATCTGTCAAAGCTACAGTTTGGAGATCTGTAATAAAAAGGGTATCGACAATGTGATTGCTGATTCATTGTCCCGTGTTAATCAGTAAAACAGTATGTTTTATTTTGTGGGTGGGGGTGTTATGAGCCGAGTTATTTATTCATTTATTCCATTCTGTTGTCCTGTGTTTATCTTGTGTATTTTCTCTCTCTGTGTATGTGCCTATGCATGTTTGTATTACAGATGGGCGGTGACTTGTGACAACCTGTTGGAGGCTGCAATTGGTTCTTCTCCTCACCTGATCCGGATATAAGTACCGCCCCAAACACACTGAGGGGGCCATCATTGTGTCTTTGATCGTACCTCTTCATCATTACTTTGTATCGTTTGTTAGTCTAGAGTGTCGTGCCAGAGAGATTGATTGTGAGTGATTATTTGGAGTTTGTATTTATGAGTGTGATTGTAGTTGTAGCAAATTAGCTCAAAATAAATATGAATAATTAATCATAACTAGTTATAATTAATTATTAACTTAATGTAATAAAATTAATATTACAATCAATTAACCCGTTGTCCAATGAACACACAGTGTTAATTGTTTATTAATTCTAAGAATTGTTCATTTCCAGGTTATGGGAAATAACAATCTTATTGTACAGTACTACTAAGAGCCTGTAAGTCAGGATCTGCATGAATAGGGACTCCAGTATATGAGCGCAAAACACAGACAACTTTACATGTGACATGAACAAGACTTTATTAACTAGACTAAACACTTAAACTACTCTAACATTCACATACATACATGCATACAGTTTACCAAGAGAGAGAGAGCTAAAGCAGAGTCCAGGAAAGCAAGAAGTTACAGCATTGTTTGACATTCAGCAGATCAACAGCCTTGAGCAAACCATCAGTTTAGTTTTAACAGGCCCTTCAAAGGGGTAAGGATACTCAATGTATCAGATAATGAAACTAAGTTTGATACTTGCATGTCTCTCCAAGTTAAATTAAAACTGTCCTGATGCAATTTGTGGAGGCTTCGGTTGAATCTTTGCTGATATTGTCTTGATGAAAGAGAACCAGTTGGATTCAGAGGATCTTTGGTGAATAGAAGTTTCTAGGCCGAAGCCTGGCACAAGCTTGGGGTTCCGTAGAAGCTTCTAGATTCTACAGCATCATCTTAACATTAGCATGTTTCAGTAAAAAGGGAAGAGAGATTTGATCTTGTGATCAGTGAATATAAGGGGTGAAGATGTCACACCCTCTTAAGGTGTCTGAGCCAATAAGGAGTTTCCCTTTCAGAGGGAAGTTTTACGAGTCTTTGTTCTGTAGCAAGATATTAGCATAAGACACTGGATTGGATGAATGAGAAAATAACTTTCTAGATTCTTATAATACTAATGTGTCACAGAGTTAGTAACATGTAACATAAATTACCAAATAGGGAACGAAAGTTGGAGTCCGTAGATACCAAACATGCTACCAATGTGATTTCAGTTAACTATACATTTGCAACTATGGAACATTAATACCAAAATAGTTCAAAAGAGAGAATTAATACATAGAATGAAGCCTATAAAAGGAAAGTCATGAGATGGGAAAATTGGATTCATGTTTATACATTTCCCAAGTGGTTATATAGAGAATACCTAGGATTAAGAGAGTTTATTTGTCCTTCTCAGAAAGAATGAAGTCAGAGTCACTAGTCTCTGCAAAATTCTTCATGATCATAAAAGGTCCAAGTATCTGTAACAGGACACCTAGTTCTGCCCGTGGTTTAGCTACGTTTGGGATGCTAGTTGCAGTTTTAGGGGGATGGGTTCACAGAACTTTGATAGTGAGAGTGAGTTTATGGGTAATTCATTAAATACAATTAATTATTGTGTGGCTGATTGATCCAGACGCTACATAGTTTTTTTGATCATTGATATTTCCTGTTTATTTGACCCACGCCTGTTTGACTATCGATTCTGGATTCTGATTTTGCTTTGTTTGCTACAGACTTTTGTAAATATTACCTGTAAATACTTTTGTATATATCTTTGCCAAATCAAGGGATGTAGGGGGTTTGACGCCATTTTTATTTTGTATATATTTTCATATTGTTTTTGGTTAGGGAGATAGGTAAGTTTAAACTGTATTTTGTTTTCTTTATTTTCAAATTCGGAATTGTAGAGGTTAAAAAAATGATTCTTCTGTTTGTTATTTTGACCTTGTCTGCCCCTGATGCTAAACCCTCATTAAGAAATAAATATTATTTTCAGCATCTCTCTGGTAGTGAGACTCTTTTCTTCCTCTTCCTGTTGCGGCTGACCCCTAGACTGTCGTAACAGGCTGCGTGTGAGACGGAGCAACACTGCAGTCGTTCTTCGTTCACACACAGCTTCAGTTAACGATGGCACGGGAAAACAGACCGTTTCGAAGCGTAATAACATTGTAGCCTACTAGAATTGATGCCGACCGTGCTTATCATAAGTGCAACAAGTCATTTGCATGTAAAAGTAGAAACACGTGCAATTCAAACGACACTTCTGGCTAAAACATTGACGTTAATTTTCTTCATTCAATGTGTCTGTGAGTCCAACACATAGCCTCCACGACGTCATCGCTCGAGGCCAGTGCACTCTAGCAGCAGGCTGTGTAATATGGGTGAACATCTTTTATTTTTGTCATCACTTAGATCATGGCCATTTGGCTTACAGTACAGAAGTGTCTGTCAACAAACAAACAAACAAAAAGCATGCTTCAGAATATTTTTAAGAAGGTGCTTAAAAAGTTGAGCCATGTATTATTACTATAAATTAGGCTACTACTAAGTTTATTTGACTGTCTAGATTTTTGATTATCAGTTTTGTGTATATAATATTTAACGTATTCATTATTTATAGTGCACTGATTGGAGAGGCTTGCGTTGGGGGGGGGGGGAAANNNNAAAATATCGTGCAAAAAAAAAAAATATATATATCAGCATCATAAATCGGCCATCGGCTGCCCTGATTTCTAAATATCGGGATCGGCATTGGCCAGAGAAAAACCCATATCGGTAGACCTCTAATTGAGAGATTCCAGGAGGCTAAAAAACAGGCGGCAGCATTTCAGAGGTTCATACCATGCTGCTCTAAATCCCATGGCGCTGGTGCCATGGGGTAGCCCCATCCATATGCATCTACCTCCTCGAACAAGCAGGCACAGAAGGAGAGTGTTGCCTCTCGAGCACCCCCTTCAAAATCTCGGGGGCCGAAGCAGTACTCCCAACCCAAGCTCGCCAAAGAGAAAGTCGATCTGAGGACCGTCATTCTATCTAAGTGGGCTTCGGGGAAGAGGTCCTGACGGTCATGTCAGGCTTCTGAGGGCACCCCCTCTAGGGAGGGAATCAGTTACAACTGCTCCTTCGTGGAGCCCTCAGGAAATCGATTTGTTAACCCTGCCGCCTTTAGCGCCTTGGGGCACAACGATTTCCATCGAACCCAAACCTCTATGTCCATGCAGCAGTGTGCTCGTGATGGGTTCGCTCTCTTCAGAGAGGCCTGTAGAAAAATCGAACTGCTCCTCCAAATATATCAGTGGTCAGTGTAGAAAAACGTATACCCCTAGTGAATAACCTGCACGCCTGGCAACAGCTACCCAATATATCTCAGAGGGTAGTGCGTACAATACACAGAGAGTACAAAGTCCAGTTCGGGTCTTGCCCACCAAAATTCCATGGAATCCTAAATACAGTGGTGGGCCCCGAGCAGGCGCAGGTTATGGAGCAGGAAGTTCAGTCTCTTCTGGCGAAGGGGGCCATAGATATTATTTCTCCCCCAGAGAAAAACACTGGGTTCTACAGCTGGTATTTTATAGTTCCCAAAAAGGATGGAAAGTTACATCCCATTATAGATCTCTGTCAGCTCAACTGTTCTCTGAGGTGATTCAGTTTCAAAATGCTAACACTACCTCTAATAGTGAGTCAATTCAAGTCCAAGGACTGGTTTGTCACGATCAATCTGAAGAACGCTTATTTTCACATCTCCATCCTTTCGGAACACAGGAAGTTCCTTCCGTTTGGCCTAGCTCTTTCCCCACGTACATTTACCAAATGCATGGATGCAGCCCTAGCGCCCCTCAGACTCAGGGCATAAGGGTGCTCAGTTACATAGACGACTGGCTAGTGTTAGCTCAGTCCCAGGAGATGGCAGGTATGATCGTGTTTGGGGTTGAGACTCAATGCAAAAAAGAGCATATTAACTCCCGTCTAGAGGACGACATATTTAGGAGTCGTGTAGGACTCGTTACGATGCAGGCACAACTGTCTCCAGCACGTATCGAGTCAATTCTGGCAACAGTGTCCAGAATCAAGCTTGGCCAGTTCATCACTGTAAAACAGTTTCAGAGACTGTTGGGTCTAATGGCAGCAGCGTCCAACGTTATACCTTTTGGCCTCCTGTACATGAGACCCTTACAGTGGTGGCTCAGAACCAAGGGGTTTTCCCCAAGGGGCAACCCTTTCCGTATGATCAAGGTTATGCGTAGATGTATTCGTTCCCTGGTTATTGAAGAAACCTTGGTTTCTGTCCAAGGGCTCTGTGTTAGGAGCATCGTGTCACAGCAAGATAGTGTCTACAGATGCATCCAGCACAGGATGGGGAAAGGTCATGGAAGGCCTCTCAACCCAGGGTCTGTGGAGCGAACATCATCTCTCCTGGCACATACGGTCAAACAAAAATTTAATCAGACACCTTGAACATTTCATTCATTAATACAGTTTATTCACTATAGTTTAAAAAACATGGTAATAAAATATGACAAGATCTCAGAGTTAAACTGTGTCAGAATTTTTTTTTTCTTAATTGTGTCAGATAACACTTAAGCAAAACATGATCAGGTCAAAATGTCTGAATAATTTTTAGTTCCAAATTTGTTATCAATTTTACTGGTAGTCCACTGTATGAAGAATTTTTGGGTATGTCACAGTTTATTTTGCTATCCTCACTAAATGAACTATAGCGTCCTGCACCTACTAGTAAAAATATATAAAAAATGTCTGAATAAATTTTGGTTTGCTCAGCGAGAGATGACACTGGACATGTGCAAGGACGGTGACAGAACGGAACAACCGAAGGAGATCACCGGTCTTCAGGAGGCTCTGACCGCTGCTGGGCACCGAGAGCAGCTGGAAAATGCCACCAAGCAAGACCTTGAAAGAGAACTGTTTCACACAAAGACACTGTTAAAAACAGCTAATGTGGTACTTAAAGGGAGAGATGCTAAGGTTAAGGAGGCAGTCTGCATGTAGCCAGAGCTGACGTCCAGAACTTGACTCAGCGATTCTGCAACATTAAAGAGGAGCTTAACATGGTCCAAAAAGAACTGAAACAGTGCTACCAACTGCAAACGGACCCCCTAAGAAAAGGGTACCCGCCTGAACTTTATTTATACAGTGCAAACTCCCCCAACCCTTCACACAGACACAAAGGGGGGAGGAGCCAGAACCCGCTGCTAAACACTTCACCAGCCCATTTCCTGAGAGACTCTGCGGCCACAGAAGGAGGATTAATTCAGAAAGACCCTGAAACGACATGTGAAATGACATTCAAAGACCTCCAACGAATAGCCAGGCACATCCCTGCATTCACCCCAGAGCTTGCAGGAGACCATAACCTACGAGACATTGACTTTCACCTGCAGTCTTTGACGAGTGTGACCCACCAAGATAGACTCTATCTTCTCTGGATCACTTCCGGACCAGAGGTGCGGCGCTTTCTGGCTCGGCAGCAAGAAAACATCCAATCTGACTACCGGCAGTTGAAACAAGCCATCGTCAAGGAATTCTCAGACTCAGAGTCTGAAAGTGGACTGATTGCTGCCCTAGACAAGGCAGACATGAAATTCCCTACGCCTACTACCACAGACTCAGACAAGCTTACTTTGGAGCTCGCAGCGAGCCTGGGATGGAGGAGGACACCAGCTTCAAGAGCCTTTTCCTACGAAATCTCCATTCGATTGTAAGTCACCATTTAAGCATTACGGCCTGCCCCAGCACAATGCCTATTCACCAACTACATGATTTGACACAGAAGGCCTTTATCAAACATAAGGCCTCATCAAAAAGGGTTTGTAACACACAAGGAACTGTGAACTGCAAAACCCAGAACCCAGAGCTGGCACCAGAAGGCGCACAGCATTGCTATAATGTAAATTCCTTCTCCAAAAGGCTCCTAGCCAGCCAAGGACATAACTGTCCCCATGGCAACAGACCCAGGTACCAGACCTACCATGGGAAGAAGCCATGGATGGAAGCATCCTCATCCCGCAGACACCGCAGTATCTCCAACAGCAGGCAGCAACAACAACCTCCTCCACGCCCTTCACACAGCAGCCATCCAGAGGCTGCATAAGGACGACTGGACACACCTGCATCGGACCCACAGGAGCTTCTAACGCAAGTAAGAGAGCTTCTTGAACAGTACTTACCTGATGAGTACTGGGAAGCACAAGCTTCTGACCACTCACACAACACCACTCAGCCCTGCTCAAGTCAGCGACGCCATGAGAGCAGAGTGACACTGCAAACTTCAGACTCCTTCTGATTGAGAGCAGAGGCTACAATCACCTGCTGCCCCTCTGCCATCAGGCCTAGGTGAGTCTGAAACACTCTTCACACTACAAATCCCATAACCTCTTCCTACAACCACCTGCCCCACGGGTGTCCAGACGACAGGTGACACTGTCAAGGCACTTGCTACCTCAACACCTGCTGAGCAAGCTCAGAGACCTGAACCTTGCTACAAGCTACACCAGTGGCCAGGGGAACCACTACAACCTCCAGCCCTGTCTGGAGAGTTCAAAAGCCCCCACGAAAATCACACTCAGTTAGTTCTTCTGGTTCTACTCCTTGTTCCTGTTGATACTACGTGAGGGCCACCCGGTAGGCCTCCATTCACTTCAAGACATGCACAACTGCAGCAACCACAAAAGAGTCAAATTAACAGCGCAAAGTTTGTCTTCATTTTCTTCATTCAACACTGAAGATATTGATTACAACTTCCACACCAGTGGACCAAACAATCAAGGATTTCTCCTGAGCCTGCAGATCCAGACAGCTAAGGCATTTGCAAGTATCGTTTGAACATAAAACTCGACACACACGTCAGAATTGTTATCCAGTAGACATGGGCAAAGCCTTAGTAATGGGCGGGGAGGAGGGGCTCTATAGCGCCTCCTTATAGTGCAGTAAATGTGGAGTGCATTTGACATAGTTCTTTGTTTAACCATTTTAAATTCCTATTGCCCGCTGTGCACAGTTGCCCTGAAGCCACCGGGGTGGTGGTGCTACCAGGCTTGGGCCCGTTATCGCTGCTTGCAGCTAAAAAAAAAAAAATATTTGTTTTTTTCGTCATCTGGGGCTTTTTGGGGGCCTTAACATGCTCAAAATCTCTTTAAAATGGGCACACACAATGTAATCTGTGGCCAGTAGGACGGCGCAGAAGCTGGTACCAGGTCGTGGCGGGGGGCTCAACAGCGCCCCCTTGAACAAAGTCTGAAAACTTGGTCATATATCAAATACGCTTGCATGTATTAGTATGAAACTTGGTACACATATAGACCTCATCGGGCCTAGCAACTTTCGCCGGCTCAACAGGAAGTTGGCTATTACGGGTTGTTTGAAAAACGCATGCTCTGGAATTTGATATACTCCTCCTAGGTGATTAATCTGATCACCACCAAATTCGGTCAGCATGACAAGTTTGGCTGTGGCGAGGCAACAAATTTATGGCGAGAAAAGGGAATCAGGGAGTGTGCTATAACTTATGCATACATTGTTTGATTTTTATTAAACTTCAGCTGTGTGTTTGTTGTAGGAGTCCGATCACATGGATGTAATTATTGTGAGTCAAAGTTATAGCGCCACCAACTGGCAGCAGGAAGTGTATCACTTTCAAAATGCTTTGAGATCATGCTCTTTTTTTACTCGATTTGCTTCAAATTTCATCACAATAATGTCAAAATATGGCAGATGTAGAATTTATTTATTCTGTGAATTTATTTGTGATATCTTAAATATTGTATGGCAACATGTCAAACTTTAATCATATTTTTGAGTGTTTTTTAAGGCTCTTAACATGCTTCAAATTGGATGAAACTCGAAACACACATCAATATTGTCAACCAACAGACATGGATAAAGCCTTAGAAACGGGCGTGGTGGAGGGGCTCAGTAGCGCCACCTTTTGACAAAAGTGGGGGGGGGGGTATTTACCTACAGTCACCAAACTCGGTACACTTATTGTTCTCATTAAGCCGGACAACTTTCTAATTTACAGTCATTAGCTCCGACCAACAGGAAGTCAGATATTTTGGTTTGAATGTGGATTTTTCACACTCTCTCTCTCTCTCTCTCTCAGTCCTAAATGCAATAGGAAGTCAGCCATTTTGAATTTCCGATTTTTGTGCAGTTTTTGCGATTTTCAGGCCTCATACTTTAACCAACTCCTCCTACAGTTTTAATCCGATCATCTTCAAATTTGGTTTGTGTAATCATAAGGCTTGTGCGACGCAAACGTTCTAAATCATGCAAGCAACACCTAGCTCACTGCTAAAGCATGCTGTGATCGTCATGAAACAGGAAGTTGTTGTAACAAACAATGTCTGATCTGCCCCAAACTTGACATGTGTGATAAGAGTCCGGGCCTAAAGACATCTATATGCCAATATTCAGTCATAGCGCCACCTGCTTGCAACAGGAAATGGCATGCTTTACACTGCAATTCCCTCCCTATACGAGCATATGGGACGCTCAGGGGTTCAGGTGTAGTGCACCAAAGATGGGGTGTCTAACTATAGGTGACAGAGGTATCTGAGTAATGGTGCGGTCTGGCCACTGCAGCTGGGTTAAAGGGCAAAGGAGCAGCATAATCTGGCCTAGATATTAAGGTGTGCTGTGCGGTAACTAGCGAAGCAACTCTCTAGCCTTAGTGGCTTGTTCCTTCTCTAGCCTGAGCATCAAGTCTTTCACACTCTTTATCAACAATGGCATCCTCTTCAATCTGCTGTTGAAGTTCCTCCAAGTCTAGAGTCTTCAGCCTTTCCTCCAACATGGCGGCTTGAAGATCAGAGAGTCCATGTCTGAGAGATCTGCGTTGTACACTGCGATGGGATCTGGATGAAGTACTGGAAACCGTGCCAGAAGAAATGGATCTAGATGCATATCTTGATGGTCTGGATGGTCTCTGCGAAGACGAATCAGCAGGACGAATCTCTTGGAGGGCGAGGTCGGACGACAGGCTCAGTTGCACTGGGAGTTTCACGATCCATCTTGATACACACATCCGGCTCGAAGGACCATATACGAGCGTATGGGATGCTCAGGGGGTTCAGGTGTAGTGCACCAAAGATGGGGTGTGTGTGTTTCCGGTAAGAGAAACAGGAGAGGGAATCCCAGTTTAAAAAGGAGGTTTGTATATGTTACTTCACACATGTGGTCTATTATAAACAGAAGAGAAACAAGGAAAACATTTGTAAATATATCAGTAAAATGACATAAACATTCAGTTATTAAGTAATATATTAATTAACATACATGGTTTAACTGCGTGCTGATTATATTAATAAATAATTAAATAAACAATGAAAAGCAGATCACTTTTATGCTCAGTATTACAAAGAAAATATGCAACGTCATCAAATTCAACATTTTCAAAAAAACACTGAACAAACTGGGCGATATGCAACCAGTAAGTGAACACAGTATTCATACTTCAATGGAAAAACACTTAATTTCAAGCTCAAAGTCCGATATGAAAACGCCCTGGTTTCACTTTGTGACGTAGTTCCAAATGCGCTCAATCCACGAGCAAATATCAACATTCAGAACAACAATATAAACCACAAAAGCAAATTATGGTTGAAAACTCACCAGCAATCATTCACACACTGGAGAAAACATATACAAAGTTTAATAAACAGTCCAGCCAGCCTGATTCATATTTGTGATTCAGCTGCCGATTCTGCACGTCCACACCTAAATGAGCTGCGTATGCTACATACCACTAGGGGGCGTGTTAGGGCTTTCTCACACTCCCTGAAACACATTTTAATATGCCAAGAAGTACCAAAAATACTAGAAACACGTTAAATCATGCAACACTTGGCTGAGTGCTAATGTTTGCGATTAATGTCACGAAACAGGAAGTTGTTGTAACTCAGGCATACAATGTCCGATCTGCTCCAAACTTCATATGTATGATAATAGTCCTGGCCTGAAGACATCAACATGGCAATATTCAGTTACACTCAAAGCACCACCTGTTGGCAGCAGGAAGTGTGGCACTTTGAAATGACTTTGCCATAATTCTCCTGTATTTACTCGCTTACATGCATGCAGCCCATGTGCGAGGGCCCTTTCATCACTGCTTGCAGCTTTAATTCAGGATTGTTTTGGTATTTTGTTTGATGGCTTAACGTTAATTTTATAAAGCTTACATTTTGGTAAATAAAAGTATTTTTAATTATTAGACAAATTTTGTCTACAGATTAAGTATGTTTTTTTACCTGAAAAAAGTAACATAGCCTGCAAATGCCTACATATAAACAATAGACCAGGCTGAAAGAGTACACCAGAAAACATCATTATTTATTGTGTATCTACACCAGCAATCTTTTTAGAACATTTTTGAGACATGTTGCAGATAAACAAATGCTCACAAAATACAGACATTGAATAATTTATATAGGTTTACAAAGAGCTCAAAAGAAAACACGTAAGCTTAGTCATTTAAAAAGCTTTATACATTAAATCTTGTATTTATATTAATATTTATATATTTATTAATTGTAAATTCGCATAACATGAATATATTATATGAATTCTAAATCATTATAATTCATATAAATATAATAAATAAGTAGCAGCAAAAGACAGGCAATTTTGTCTCTAAAATACTTTCACTATAAGATAGCAAGAATACAGGGCTTTATTGCATCAGGGCTTTATTGCATATTGCATCATGTCATTTTGCTCACAGCTGATTGGTCCAGTTTTGGTTTGCAAACTCTAATCCAGAATAAAACCTGCTCTGGAGTACCTGCTCTGCTCTCCTCTGTTACCATGGCAAAGAGCACCATTAAAAAATTATCCACTTTCTTGAGCCTGAAGAAACAGAATTTGCTCAAAATAATCTCAAACTTACCTACAAATGTCATTGACATATTTTAATTTGTCAAGAGATTTTAAGCAACGTTTATTAAGAGTATGCATGTGCGTACGTGCTCTGGTACGTAAGAACGAGCCAATGATTGAATCTGGAAATAAAGCAAAATAACTCAAACATATCCTCAAATGTCATGTCCGCAATTTATAGCCGTAAATCTAGCATAATTTGATCTCAAACGGATTCATTTAAAGAAGTTATTACTCCACCACCTCCGTGATATCATTAACAAATGTGGCTGAACGACAAGTTTGCGACAATACAGTTTCGGGAAACAGTTGTGACTAGTTGATTTCCTCAACGATGTATCGTACTATGGTAGTGAAGCAGCGAGTTACATCGTTGTACGGGAAATGCACCCCTGGGTAGCATCTGAAACCAGCTTTGTGACAGACCTCTGGTTTTATGGTATGATCAGGTTTGAAGGTATATTAAGGTGTAAGGAAAGGGTCAATGGTGTAATTATAGACGTAATTACAGAAATGAATTACAGCTGTAATTACATGTAGGTATTTTTTTTAAAATATAAATACAATGTAAAAACACGTATGTACAAAACAAGTGCATTGTGTCAAATCAATAATTTAAATGTTAGTACATAGTAGTTAGAGACACTTAATATAAAGTGGAACCCAAACAGAGTTCACCTTTTACCAAAGGGATGCAATATTTTATTTTTATTGACAAGTTTGTGTTGCTAATGTACTGTGTAATGTGGTAGACCAAGCTGGGAAGGTGCACATGTGGGCAGCAGGCCTATGGCTGTGGCTTTGGGTTCATCACCCATCCAAACCTGGTCCATAGACCAAACCTGTGAACCTTCAATCTGGCCCCTTCCAAAGTGAAAGCTATTGCCACAAAGCCTTTTCCTAATGCCAAATATTCACTATTAAAAATTGAACTGAATTCATTTATTTCTCTAATTAACCAGCTGTACACCTACAGTGTGTTTTATGTTTAAGAATCTTCCTAACATGTTTCATGGATTGTTGTTCATCACCACATTTCAGAGTTTCAACATACAACTTGAATAATGAAAAGATTAATTTAGAATCACACATGTCTAAAAGACTGGACTAAATAAAACTCATAGATGGCATGAATACAGGTCCTCATGCATGCCTTTCTGTCTCTCTGTCAATATATTAGTTTTAGTTCCAGCAATGAAAAGATTTAATTTCACACACTATTAAATCTCCAAAGACACTGAAGATTGCAATCTTCAAATATGTTCCATCACAAAGTCCAGGAAAAGATGAGCAAAACCTAAACACCAAAAGTCTGGCCTAATTTTATTACTGTGTTCAGAAACCCCTTCAATAGTGAAGCAATATTACCAAAGAAACCCTTCAGGACACCTTGCATGCAACAACCAAAGACCTGCCCTGTAATTTTAGATGAACCCATTTCCTGCTATTCTGTATGTGTCACTAGGTCTCTGTGCAGAGATTCAAATGGAATGCCGTCTGGGATTTGTCTGTCAGGAAAAGAGTAATGATTCCACAAACAGACCTCATCAGGAAAAATGTGATCAGCCCCTCAGTTGCCTCAGGTCTGCAGCAAATGATGGTCTGCAAATCTCCAGTATGACCATATGACCAATTTCTCTCTGTCAGTCATGGCAGCATGGAAGACCTCTGAATAGTGGTAGAAGTCCAATTACATGATATTGCGATCAATATTAGGAACTGGCCAAGAAGCCTCTGCTTTTTTGTCACATAACCCCATGTGTCACTTGTTGTCTTTCACTTAAAATCTTTGCAAACATTCTTTTTGCCCACATAAACAAAACACAAGACATCTCAACTTTTTATTTTCCGTATGACTGTAACACATAAAAACCTGCCCGGACGGTTACATAGGCCTTACATTTCCCCCTGTCACAGCCCATAAACAAAGACCAGTAATTAATGCATCAATCATTCCACATGAAAGTCTGGGAGATGTTTCTCTGTTCAGGTCGGGAGGCAGGTCTGTGGATGAGTGACAGGAATATGGATACTGTTGGCAGTAAATGAGCTTTGACGGTTCCTTGTGGTCTCACCACATGGTCCACCCAGCCTGCCGTCCCGCTTCTGGACTGCTGATAGAATTAGGGAGCTATTGAACCATGCTGCTCTCACTTCCGGAAACAATTACCATGAACCAGAGGGGCCACCAAGCCTGATGAGATATATGTTTTGAGCAGTGGGGGCGTCGGGCATGTTTAAAGAAAGCCAAGCAGGGTGCATCCCCGCCACCCACACATGTAAGGGCTAAGGAAACAGCTCTCAGAAGACAGAAGAAATTTTCAATTTTTTTCCCATTGTTTGGTTTTTCTTCAGAATGGTTTACAGTGATGAACCATGGTGGGTTAAACATACATTTTTTTTCATTAAGAAATACTGACTTGGCCAGGAAATATTACATTATAGACAGATGTCTCAGTTCAAACTCACAGGTTATGAGTTGTATACACAAAGAAACAGAACAAAAAGAGGTGAGCAACACTGACAATGTGGGCATTTCAGAGAGCAAAGGGATTTAAAATAGATTTGGCATGTATTTGTAATGCCTCAGCTGAAAGATAAGTTGTATGGTTATTTTTTGGGATGAATGAATGTGTACATTTTTATATGGGAAAATGTATCTGAGGTGTTCTAATAAAGATTTTAAACAATTAAACACCTGTACAAAAAAAAGAAGATTTTTGTTCCATAAATTTGTGACGATGAAGAAACAGAAGCATCAATTTCCATTATTTTATGGTATGATCAGTGTTTGAGATCCATTTATCAGGTCTTATCTGTGTGAATAGGAACATTCTAGCTCTGCGTATTTGCCAAATGGTCTGCCTTAAATTTGTCAAAATCAAAGAAATTTATAACAGTTCTACAGGTAAGGAAACATTTGGAGTTGGTGGAAGGCCACCGATGTTCTGCACAGGGCTGCGGGTGCAGCACTAAAGTTTGGGTCAAAGGTCTGAGGAACCTACTCATTTCACCCTGCCCTGGCGCCTGCCGGCAGAACCCTCAATTTGTAAAAGGCAAACTCTGACCTCTGGGGCTTCCCTGAGAAAACAAAAGACTTAAACACTACCAGCTATCCCAAGACATCATGTCTGAATCCACAGACATCTCCCAAAACCCTCAAAAGAAGAATTACCCCACAACTTGCCAGCATAGACCTAATAACAGAAATTATCTCTCTAAAGAGATGGCCTAGCCAAAAGGCCTTAACAGGAGGAATTGTTTCTAAAAAACTAGTGCAGTCAGCAGACCTTATATTAAGAGGTTTTATGGCTGCACTTCTTCACCTCATTACTCAGATTGATGTGGACTGCTACAGTCTGAGCAGGGTGGCATACTTGGGTGCTTAACACCACAACCTCCTCTGGACGTAGGAAAATTGATAAATAGGACAGTGAACTTGCCGGAAAAGGGTTAAGTCAGAAGGTGACCACCATCTTTCAAATATTGTTTTTTCTTTCTTTCATCTCTAGATATAGAGAATATACAAATGTATTAGTCTTTTGTTTTGTTTTTAATCCAAGCCTTCTTTATATAAATAAGCACTCATTATATTATGATATTATGTTCAAAGCATTATTTTTACAATTAAGTAGATGATTAATCTAGTTTGTGTTCTGTCCAAAGAATTTATCAAATGCACAACAATACAGCATGCAGAATGAATAG